>VOPJ01014087.1:0-44559 GCA_014673585.1 Semibalanus balanoides
ATTACTCCCAGTGACGCCTCTGATTTTCTGATACTCTGTTTATACTCGGAATAAGATGCACGAGCAAGATGCCTATTAAATGTTTTTTATTTTTTAGAAATTCTTTAACAATTGAACCTGACATCACATTTTTTCCAGAAAAATAATTATGGCCACCCAAAAGACCGATTTATCCTTATGTGCGTCGGTACAGGTATGTGGTACCTCAGAGTACCTGGCTGTGACGATCAAGGTACGCAGCAGGACGTAACAGGCCCTGAAGGTGTGCACATGCTTTACGTGTAGGGAGAGAGTGGAGCATTGGGACGCAGGAGGATATGGACCTGTCATGTAAATATCTCAGAGATAGGCAGCGCCCGACCACTGTTTTTACCTTCACGTTTCTCTTTTTCATATCAGGCAACGTTGGAAAATATCGGTTGTCCTTTTTCGGTGCAGGGTAATGCTGTGCGGGGTGACTGCCAAAAAAACTATGCTTTTCAAGTGTTATTATTTTATTTTATTTTATTTATTTATTGCATCGCCAACAGATTCATATCCACTAATAGGCGAAGTCATACGGTAAAAACCGGGGGGGTCCAAATTCGTATGGTAGCATGGGCGTGACTTCTCGTACTTGCCCATAGGGTTACATGTTAAAAGGCCACTTTTCAAGCCAAGTTCTGTTCACCACACACCATTTCCCAATGAGAAGACAGAGTAGTGCGAGAGCGTGCATTCATAGACAGGATAAAGGTTGAGCGTATATTATTTCGATTTTTGGGATCAAAATGTCAAGCCCAACCAACGGTTCTCGAGTTATTAGCCAAACTATGCCATCGCGCCGCCCGCCGACTACTTTTGTCAGTACCAAGATGGCCGCCGTCATAAGACAACTCGGCTAATGGAGGTCCAAGAGGACCAATGCTTACCATTACGCTGATATATGAAGTTGTGATCAAAACAAACACGCCATACATTGTCGCAAAGTATATGATGCAGCCATATCTGGTTATATTTATCGACCGCTGTGTGGTGTATTTTTATTAGTGTTATTGAGTGTATTAGGTATTTCGTATTCTCCCTCAGCATTGGTGAGTGTGGTGTGTGAGTGGCGCTATTGTCTAGTGTAAAGTGAATCTCGTCAGGGCAAGTATCTCTGTCCTATAGTCATGGCTTATCCTCACTGTCGTGTAACTTCTATGCCCTCCAAATAAATATGGTGAGCTACACGCCTCCATCTGATAAGATAGCGATTGCCCTGGGGCAACGAAAGACATAATCACCTCCATCGAGAGTGATAAAATAATGAATGATCATAAGAGACAAGGGCGGTAATACATGACTTTATAAAAACAAGAACATAAGAGAGATAGAATGGATAAGGCATGGCAAACATGACAACAATATAAATGTTCAATAAATGACAAACGTTAAGACGTCACAAGATGAAGGGGAAAACGAACACTAGATAAGATAGATGAATGACAAGGCAGCGGCAACATGACAATAATAAATACATCAGATAAGAGTATCCCTAATATAGCTAAGTATATGACCTTACATATCGCACGACGCTACCTCTAAAAGTTATAAAATTCAATAGATAAAAAAGTCCCAGCGCCGCTCGCTACAGGAAGACATTCATTTGTCTTTGGTATCCGCACAGGAACACACACACAACAACAAACGGGCGCTTTCACCCGCCACAACGCTCAGCGAACCAGCCGCTGTTGAGCGAGTTGATCTCGGCCGGCACGCTGCAAGGAAAAAAATTTTTGCTAAACCAAGTCAGCAGCAAGGCCTCGGCTAAGGAATTCTCACTGGGGGCAATTCGAGAAGAAGAAACCCGCAGGCATTAGCCCGGATTTTATCAGGGGACACGTCAGTCGTCGAATCATATTTCGCCTCATCAGCAATGTTTTTGACCGGGGTGGGGTGAAGTCATTTGTTTACGTGCTGCAGGATCACATTTTATCTGGTTGTAAATAGTTTGCTCGTTGGGGGATCGCCCATTCCCCTGGACCGCCCTATACATACAAGTTACGGGAACAATATGTAAGTGTGGTAATGACAAACATACCTAAGAGTAAAACTAATATATACTAGTTAAAAATACAATAGATTAAGCTGAATAAAAATGATAAAATAAATACGCCCAGTCATCGAAGTCCACACCTGTAAGGTCGATTTTGAAAACCATTGGAGACCGGAAAAGGAGTGAAGCGAAGGGATCAACAAGCGCCATAGCTTTAACAATACAACTACAACTTTTTTAATTTTTCAGGAGATTATGTAACTTTGTATCATGACAATGCGTCAGCGGCGGACTAAAATTTGTATGACATTATGGTAAAACCTAATTGTTTGATTGGAGCCCACAACGATGCGCAATACATAAATAAATACATAAATAAAATATATAAATCGGTCAAAACATAAACACGTTTCTTGAAGAAAGATCTAAGCAGATTATACAAGGGATGTGTTTTAAAGAAGTTCTTAACCCGGGCGCTGCCGGTACTCGGCACCAGCTTAGTCGTGCCAGGGGAGGCATCTGACGCCCCCCCCAAAAAAAACAATCTCGGCTCATATGGGGATTAGGTAAAATCCACAAATGCCGTTAGATACCTCGTCTAAACTCATGTCAAAATTTGTGTACCAAGCGCCTGAGTCCAAACCACTTGTGGCTGTGGTTCGACCATTTACTTCTTTGGATGTGATGCACTTGACGGTGACCTGATTTAGTGAATAAAAACTGAGGTTACCCTAGCACTTAACACGCGCCCTTGGAGGGGGGGGCTAAATCCGCCCACCCCCCTGGTTTTTTCGACGATACGGAAAACGGCCCGGGGCGCGCAGCTCCGCCTTTTTTTGCAAACCCGTTCGAAAATGGAAACACCCACATACTATGTCAAACTCTTGGTCCTCGGATATCTCAGGTCAGGTCCACCAGACGAGGTCACGTTGATGACCATAACCTACACAAGAACGTGTTTGTCGTATGGTGGACACAGTTTTCGAACAATCGATCAATTACTTTCAGGAATGTGAGAGTGGAGAGGTCATGATTATTACCAATTGTGTATCTCGCATTTCTTGGGAAGATGGGTGAACCTTAAGGTCAGGTCAATATTTTTGTGATCAACAAAAGATACTTGATTTGTCAATAACTCCTCGACCATAATAAAGATAGAGACGTGCATATAACGTACCAATTTGTTTGTCTCGTCGAGACACGTCTATTCAATGATGCAACATGATCCTGACTTTGGCACCACTTGACCTTGACCTGAGGTCAAATTTCTAAGTTGACCTCACGTGTAAAAATAAGTCTCATTCAAAGCACCTTTAGGAGATAAACATGATGGCGTCAAAATAATTGCTTTGTTGCTGTTGGTTAAGAAACTATTAGCAAAACACTTTTCTGCAAAAAAATATCCTTTTTGACCTTCAATGACTTCTGGAGCCTAAAATACTCACCTGAGCTAAATTTTGCGAACAACAATGTCGATAAAAATTTCAAGAGCTTTCCATTGCTATAATGCGTTTTTCCTCAGTTATCATAGTTCCCGAGATAATTGGGGGTATCTGGAACTAAGTCCCAAATCTGGAAAATATGACCTTTGATGACCTCTAGTGACCTTGATATTGACATGACCTAAAAAAGGACAAAGTACTTTCGATAGACCTTGTCGCGGTCTATCCAACTGCGTTTTCCGCTTGTCGTTACGTTGCATGTTTTTTTAGATCATAGGGGGAGATCCGTCCCCCCCCCCCTCCAGGGCGCGTGTTAATAAGGTGCGCAATTCATGCCGAAACAGCTGTGCCACAAACGGTGGTGCTTCACGTTGCCAATGCTCGAAAAAAGGTGGCGTCACATTATCGGTCGTGTCGGCTAAATGCTGGCACACAGCACTCAATGTATTCGTCGGATATGCAGTGAAATGGGTTAACCAAACGAAATATGGCCGAGGGCACCTTTGAGGGGTAGGGCCACCAAAGAAGAGACAAAAAGCTGAAACTTTGTGAAGGAGAGAAACATTGCTTCACCGATATTCCCCCGGTTTCGTCGTGTGATGTGCTATTTTTTGCCATTGTGTTCCTAGAACCTACGAATTTTTCAGAAGCTTATTTTCCACGAATCACCGTGGCTGAAACCATGGATATGTGTCAGCTACCTGATCTACGGCCAGAACCAAGGGAGAAACCATACTGCAAAAATAACTGGTGACGAAATAATAAAAACAATCAAACGAATAAACAGATTGATCGGGTTTTGCTTTTTTATGGATTATATGGTGAAATAAGTTTTACCTTTTCTTTCGTTAAGGTTTCTTTTTTACAAAGAATTTACGCAATATTTTTACTGATTTCAGGTGGTTTGGGGATTTGGGCCTTCAGTCCTCCTTGGATCAGCCATTGATCAGAAAACATTGAGGGAGCCGAAAGCATTTTGGGGTGACCAAACTCAACATATGGAGGCGCGAGGACATCCCAAACGTATATAAATCGACACCTGTGCTCGACGCTAAGTTCGAGCCGACGCGACAAGGGACGTGTATCCATTTTCAAGATATCAAAGCCACGGCGCTAGGTAGCTGTAACGGCGTATTATTGGTTTTAAGCTCAAAGCATGCTTCATTGACGATTTCAGTTATTACTGTACCAAAACCGTATATCGTATGCTACCTACAAATTCTGCTCCCACTTGGGGGCAAAATTTGGTCACCTTGGAGGGAGCCAGCAGTCAGCTAAAGAGGGACAATTTGCATCTCCCCAATAAACATGCTATCGCGGCTATGCCAAAACAGTAAAAAAGGTCGTGTGACGACAGGAATTTGCTAAGTCTAGGTTGATTACATCATACACTAATCTTATGTGCCCGTTGACAAATAACTCAGTTTCACTGCGGGGGCAAATTGGTTCCACTGGGGGGGCAAATCCCTCCACTGGGGGGCAATTGCCCCCCAGTTAACATGTTATCCGAGGCCCTGGTCAGCAGAGCTGATTTTTCCCGAGAAAATGTTTTTGAGGAAGAGGAGGTCATATTGTACTCAGCGCGCTGACAGTGAGAGGATTCCAAAGTGATTTAGGAGTGAATTGTAGGATAGTGATGGGCAGGATACGATGGTGTGACTGTTCAGCCATAACAGGAATTTGTGCTGCACACGATCAACTCGCTCAACGGCGTCGTCTTGGCCGCCCCAGCCCAGATCACACAGCTATACTCCAGGATGGATCGGACATTTGCAAAGTAGGTGTCAAGTAGAGTCTTCTGATTTAATTTGGCTCCACGTGTCGCAGTCTGGAATGATCGTATTAGTAAACCCAATGCCCTGTTGGCCTGGCGTACGATCCGGGACACGTTAGGCAAAATTTAACTGCTTCGATCACAACACCGAGAATCACGCATTTCATTTACGATAATCGAGCCGGTATTTTGCTGTTGCGGATGTATATAGTGGTTCGGATCGGGGCGCGCCGCGGAGTCACAGTGAGCGTCTGCATTTACAGGATTTAGAACAAGACCCCACTTGGCGGACCAGCACTGCAGGTGGTCCAAGTCCCGCTGCAGTGCCAGTCCGTCTTGTGGAGTCATGATTTTTCGAAAAAGTTTCGCATCATCTGCGTAAAGAAGGCATCCTGATTCGATTTCAGATGGAAGGTCGTTTATGAAAAGAGAAAACAAAATTGGAGCAACCAAGGATCCTTCCGGAGCTCCGGAGAGTACTTTTGTCCATTGTGAGGTTTTACCGTTCAATATGACTCTTTGGCGCCTATCGGAGAGATATGAGACGAACCATTTTAACGCTGAATCATGCAGCTGATATGAATTTTGTAGTTTGTGGATAAGGTACTGGTGGTTTACGCTCTGAAAAGCGGCCGAGAAGTCAGTATATATTGCGTCCGTCTGATACCCCTCCGATAAGGCCTCCCANAAATAAAATGAATAAATCCGTCAAAACATCAACACGTTTCTTGAAGGAAGATTTAAGCAGCTTATACAAGGTGTGTTTTAAAGGAGTTCTTAACCCGTGCGCTGCAGGTACTCGGTAGTCGGTACCAGCTTAGTCGTGCCAGGGGAGGCATCTGACGCCCCCCCAAAAAAGAAGCTCGGCTCATATGGGGATTAGGTAGAATCCACAAATGCCGTTAGATACCTCGTCAAACTCATGTCAAAATTGTTGCAGCGCTGAAGTAAACACTGTGGCTGTGCGGTTGGACCATTTACTTTCTTTGGATTGATGGCACTTGACGTGACCTGGCTGAATAAACTTGAGATGACCCTACAAAAAATGTTAACTTAATAAGGTTCGCAGTTCATGCCGAAACAGCTGTGCCACAAGGCGGTAGTTGCGCACGTTGCCAATGCTCTGAAAAAAGGGGCGTCACATTATTCGGTCGTGTCGCTAAAATGCTGCACACAGCACTCAATTATTCGCGGATATGCAGTGAAATGGGGTTAACCAATCGAAATATGGCTGTGTGGGCCGAGGGCACTTTTGAGGGGGAGGGCCACCAAAGAAGAGACAAAAAAGCTGAAACTTTGCGAAGGAGAGAAACATTTTTTTCGCCGATATTCCCCCGGTTTCTTCGGGTGATATGATATGTTTTGCCATTGTGTTCCTAGAACCTACGAATTTTTCAGAAGCTTATTTTCCACGAATCACCGTGGCTGAAACCATGGTATATGGTCAGCTACCTGATCTACGGCCAGAAACAAGGGAAAACCATAATTGCAAAAATAACTGGTGACGAAATAATAAAAAAACATCAAACGATAAAACAGACTGATCGGGTTTTGCTACTTTATGGATAAATGGATGAAATAGATTAATTTCTTTCGTTAAGTTTTTTTTTACAAAGAATTTACGCATTTTTTTACTGATTTCAGGCGGTTTGGGGATATGGGCCTTCTGCTCCCCCTTGGATCAAGCCATTGATCAGAAAACATTGAGGGAGTCCGAAAGACATTTTGGGGAGACCAAACTCAACATATGGAGGCGCCGAGGACCACCCCAAACGTATATAAATCGACACATGTGCTCGACGCTAAGTTCGAGCCGACGCGTCAAGGGGCGTGTATCTATTTTCAAGATATAAAAGCTACGGCGCTAGGTAGCTGTAACGGCGTATTATTGGTTTTAAGCTCATTGGCGATTTGATATACTTTACAAACCATATAATCGTATGTTACCTACAAATTCTGCTACCACTAGGGGGGCAAAATTTGGTCACTTGGCAGGGAGCCAGCAGTCACTAAGAGGGACATTTGCCCTCCCCCATTAACATGCTATCCGCGGCTATGCAGAACAGTAAAAAAGGTCGGGTGACTGAAGGAGTTTTGTAAAGTCTAGTGATGCATCATACACACTATCATTGTGCCCGCTCGTGACGAAATAACTCAGTTTCACTGCGGGGGAAAATTGGTTCCACTGGGGGAGCAAATCCCTCCACTGGGGGGGGGGCAATTGCCCCCCCAGTTAACATGTTATCCGAGGCCCTGGTGTGGACGGAATAAGGGTGCACGTGTGCACGTGCAGTGAGACCAAGAGTTTGACCTGCGCAGCATTGCCAGTGGTGTGGTCTCAAACCACACACCAAATTTCAGCTTAATCGGTTCAGCCGTTTCTCAATAGCAGGATAGCGTTTTCTGGCACTACTGCAGGCACGTAGACAGAATTTTTCTCAGGGGGTTTCGCACTTTCGCACGTCGGAAAAATCACATTTTTCTCCTCAGCCATATGGTGCTGACCGGGGGGGGGAAGAGGTTAGGATCGTGTTTTCAGAGAATCTCATTCTATCTAGTGTGAATTATATTTCGCTCAAGGGGGGGGGCATGGCCCCTGTGCCCCCCCCTCCTTGGCTATGTCCCTGCACCATTGACGCGGCATGTGTCACGTGCCATGCTGACCCCTCATGTGAGACGAAACATGTCAATAACATAATGTCATTGCATGAGGCTATCAGATGGCGAAGACTACTTGTCAATCGGATACGGGATTAAAAAGATATAAGCTTCTGACCAGCGTTATGGTCGGGCCGGGCCGGCTGTGCCGGGCCGCAAATTCCCCAAGTCTTGCTACCATTCCTACCGATTCAATTGATTGGTCTAATTCACTTGGATATGACGTCAGAGTGACGTTACAGTCTGGTTAGGTTAGAGGGAAAATGACTGGTTAGAGGGGTGTTGTTGCGTTACGTAGGTTTGGAGACAACACGTTTATTTCAGTAAGAAGCAAACCATCAAGTTCATTGCATGTTACGAGAGTTTGTGGTTTACGTTGGATCGTCGTTAAATACAACGCAGTCCGTTTGAGTTCTGAAGACGTTTAGCACTGGCGTTTTGGTTTCTACGCGTTGTTGTTTCCTATAATGAAGTGTTACCGATGGTTTCATTTGTTTCGGATTGGGAACGACACTGCGTCGTTTGTGTCGATTATGGATTCAAATTGTTATTAGCTTCTAATGGCGCGGCCTCGACTCTTGTACTTGTAGATACAGGTATTGTAAAGGCCGCAGTAGAGCGGCCTGTCTTCACAGGCTCATTGTCGGTTACTAGTCGCAACTGTATATCTGTGCCTTTTTTCATTCTTGCTTACGGCAACTCTCACTGATGAGTTGCCCAGTGTTTGTCCAGTTTCTTTTTTAGCTGGTTGGTTGTCACAGATTGAATGACTCCGTCAGGCAGCGAGTTCCAGCTGTTACTGCTCTGACCGTCAGATGGTTAAGTCTTGTCCTCGTGTGCGCTCGGACACGAAATAGAAAACTGAGGCTGATCTATAACGCGTTTTCTGCTTTCTAACCACAGTTGTAACACGTGTCAACTAAACTGACTTGCTCGTTTCATGGAATCTCTGGGACTGGGTGTAATATAATATATGAACCGAATGAAAATTGGATTATCCCATAACATGGTGCACATATTGCCCATCACGTAACTTTACTGTGACAACCTGCAACTCTGTATTTAAAATTAAATGGCCTTACCTTCTAATATTACGGATGCCAGCGAAATAAGTACGTAATATCGAAATATTTAGACAAATTGTCAAACACTTGATATTTTGGTCGCAAGCCTGATGTAAGGTAGGTATAAACAAAGAAATATAATTTGCATGCGACGCCGAAAAAAGGTACTGTTGTAAAAGAAGATAAAATGCATGTTATGTAAAAGAAGATCAAATGCAATTGTGCCTGACGACCGCTCCGTATCGAGAATAAACGGGCTGTTTCATATGGTGTACATTACTGGGCCGCGACAGTAAGCAAAGCGATCGCTGTGCGGTGTGTGTTGCACTCAGTGTACACAGTACGTACACCGAGTGCAACACGCACAGCACAGCGATCGCTTCGTTTATTATCGCAGTCCAGTATCACATCCATGGAGGTGCCAACCTCTCCGGTATAATGGACTCGCTCAGCAGCTATGACATCATCTCTAATTCCGAGTGCGAATGGTCGCAAGGCTTGGGAAATTTGCAGACGGGCGGGGGCCGGATCGGCCGCTTATATGTGAAAAAATCCGGTATTCAGTGAGGACTCGCTGCGCGCTTCGCGCTCGCTCGTAATAATTGTTGTTAACTCAGCTACCAACAATTTTAGCAAAATTTGTTCCATTTGTTTAAAGTTATGTTTTCAAATGTCAAGAAAAGATAAGCGCATTAGAAGTCTAAAAATCGTTATTGTTTTTGTGTCTGACACTTGACATTTCACACATACTTACTACCTAATATGTATTTAATAATGGTGACTTTTTCTATTGAAGGCGTTCTGTAACTTTAAGAAGTACACTAAAAACACGACATTAATTATGCGATCGGGATTCCCAAGTAAGAGCATGACATATGACGACCAACATGCTTACGAACAAAATATTGCAACAGGCGAGCGAGAGCGAGAGCGAGAGCGAGAGCGAGAGCGAGAGCGAGAGCGAGAGCGAGAGAGAGGCGAGAGAGAGAGAGAGAGAGAGAGAGAGAGAGAGGAGAGGAGAGGAGAGAGAGAGAGAGAGAGGAGAGAGAGGAGAGAGAGAGAGGAAGAGAGAGAAGAGAGAGAGGAGAGGGAGAGAGAGAGAGGAGAGAGAGAGAGAGTATAGAGAGAGAAGAGAGGAGAGAGAGGGAGAGAGAGAGAGAGAGAGAGAGAGAGGAGAGTAGAGAGAGAGAGAGAGAGAGAGAGAGAAGAGAGAGAGAGAGAGAATGAGGAGAGAGAGAAGAGAAAGAGAGAGAGAGAGAGAGCAAGAGAGAGAGGAGAGAGAGAGAGAGAAGAAGAGAGAGAGAGAGAGAGAGAGAGAGAGGGGAGAGCGAGAAGAAGAGAGAGAGAGAGAGAGAGAGAGAGAGAGAGAGAGAGAGAGAGATGTGTGTGTTGTTCACCTTGTCCTACCACCTGGGCCCCGCTGGGATCCCACTTTTGCTCAACACTCGGCGATAAGGAAGACATCTAGTGTGGAAATCTCGCAGAACTCAGGCGGCGGACCTCAGGCATTATGCCGGCTGTCGCGCCGTCCTGACGACTCGCAGTGACGGCGGCGGTCCCCACTGATCCCGCTGATCCACCGCGGGCCGACCGGCTGACTCCGAACGGTCTGCTGCGGTCCAGCCCAACCCAGCCTGGTCCGGACCCTCACAGCCTTCACCTCCCGCCGGGGAGGGAAAGGGGGGGGGGGTGCCACGTGCGCTGAGTTATGTTCAATCCACCGGCTCCACGACAGTGGCGCAAAACGGCCAGTGAAATACCAGAAACACGGACATTCCTGGAGCTCGGCGGTGACAGTTGCAACACTTCAGGAGAGGTGTTTAACGATAAACTGTGCAGTTATGTCCACCGGGTGACAGACGGAGAAGGAATGCCATCTCTAGACGTGCGGAAACTGAAAACGGATTACAAAAATCCGATCACTCTGTTTCCCGGGTTGGGAAACAGAGATTATAGGTCCGTTTTATGTCACATAGGAAATAGTGAGAATAATTTGGTCAGGAACACTGGCGGGCCAAGGGAGGGGGGTCATCAGGGCTAAATCCCCCCCAACCGCCTGAAATCGGCGCAAATTTACACGTTTTTTATGTAGAAGAACATCTACGCAACTTTTACTAAGGAAACTGTATTTTAAACGTCTAGCAATGCATATAAGAGAGCAAAATTCGATGACTTTTGGTAATTTTGTGAAACTGTTTTGGGGTGATGCGGTATATTCTGTTTTGCGTTTGTTTTGTTTCAAAACTCATATATGATCGCCACTATAAACAGAGTAACGAAGATGTTACCTACAATGGCGCACCAAAACAATAAACAAACCCATACGAATAATGTATGGGTTTTTGTTTATAGTTATCAAGGCTCTGTTCGGCAGCTGCTATCAGTGCTCACGAGTTGTTTTCTATTGGCCAGCGCTAACAATATATGCTAGCGTTGTAATTTAAGGTCAATGATTCTTGTATCCAAAGCTCTCTGGCGAATATTGATAATTGTGTTCTGCCGGAATGATCTTGGCGAATTTAGAATATATCAGCAACTATATAGTGAATCTGGGGAAATGAAGCACATGGCTAAATTCAGAAAAATCTGTTCTACAGACTAGTGTCAACAACTCGAGATGACCAATGTGAGTAGGCACACTCCCTTTAAATTAACATTATCACGCCACTTCGCGGCGTCACATCGGTGCCCATCGTCATCGTCTTCGGTTCGTCGAAACACTGAATCGAATTATTTACATTGTTTGCCTCTTATCCTCATTATTCCTCTTCGAGGCCCTCCGCCTATATTTCTGGGTTTTATCAGGCAAACCTCCCAAAAATCGCGCGCGACGCTAAATAACTAAATACCTGCTATAACATGGAGATGGAAATCTGCATTAAATATGCTGCAAAGCCCAACACGCATAAAAATGAGTGTACATTTTTTCGTCATTTCAGCAGACTGAAGAATTCTCAGTGAAGCCCCTGCGAGTTTGTATGATATAAATTTATTATTACATATATTTGTATATGCTACGGAATATTGCGTTTTGAGTGATTTTTTTTTTTGTTGCTCCGTAAAATGATTTTTCCCGTTTTTGTTTTCTGTCTCCGAAAAAAGTCCACGATTTCCCCCCCCCCCACAAAAAAAAATCCCGAAGAGATACAAAACAATTGTCCCGAAAAAGTGCATTTTTAAGCTCGAACACCAAAATAAGGTAACCAGCCAAGATCCGAAGAGCAAAAATGGGGGTACCTTTTTGCCATAAAAAATGCCCCCTCCCCACGGAGAGAGTCTGGATCCACCAGGGTCATATTCCATCACAGAAGCCGTTATTTAGTTGCATTGAATGATTTGGCAATGACAGGTATGGCATGGTGGTCTACCATTGGTGGTTTCATCAGCTTTTAAGGTTACACAAAGCAGCAGAAACGTAGGAACGCTGCGATACTAGTGTGCATGGATGGGCAATGCAACTTTGACCTTGTCTTGAGAGAAACTCAACCCACCTATGCAAGGTTTCTTAGCGAGTTTGAGCTCCTCTCGCCTTGATCTACCTTTTGCTGTCTCAATTTTTCCTCGTTAAGCAATATTAAATGTTTTAGCTAAAACTGTGACGGCCATGCCGCCCTCGTTCCTAGCCTAGGCTTAGCAGAGCAGAATAGGCATCGCAAAACATGCATTGGATAATATGGATATACATATAGCATGGATAATGTGTATTCACGAGCGAAGAACATGCCTGGTTTGAAGCGTGCAGTCTGCGGTAAAAGAGCACCGCATCAAATATTGTAATATAAGCATTAGATGACAAAACTTGCTTGCTGCAGCTTGAGCGATAACAGTACAAACTTAGCGTTGCCACTTTCACATACTTACATTGGCAGCCAGTTATGTGACCCGCATAGCAGAAGCCATTGTTCAGTTATTCCGTACTTTCTTTAACATGCCGGGCGCTGCGGGACATATGTATTATGAATTCATGGACGGTATGGCGCAACCCTCAACAGCAGCGGACGGTCAGCCTGTCCTCATCCCACATCACTCGTTCGTGTATGCACTGTGGAGTAGCACAGCATGACACAGTAACACAGCCGTGTGCCAACGTGGTACGTCCGGTTTCGGTCAGACGGGAAACGCACTGCAGGCGAATGGATGGCGACACGACCGAACCCGTGTTACCGGCTGGGGGCCCCGCTAGTCTCCTCCATACACCGCATACCACTACCACGGCACCAACAGGATAAACCATACACGGCATCTACAGCAATACACCAGACGGGTGGACGGCTACTAAATTACATCTGAATAATTCACTCTCATCTTCGAATTTGTAGCTCGTACCTTAATGTACCTATATATGTATAGGTGCAGTTGTTATTGTAAAATGTACTATTGAGTGCTGACTGCCATCGGTCATCGTGATTTACTATCTGAGGCTATATTAGGAACTACCTTTATTTCAATATTTTTCATCATACCGAGCTATGCAACCACTAACCAGAAAAATTGTTACCTGAGGCTTGTCTCTAACTTATATTACGGTCTGGTTCCGAAATGAAAATGTTGTTTTCCACGACCTAAAATTAAAATCTTCACGCCGCTTCGCGGCGTCACATCGGGAGTGGCCATCGTCATAACGAGGCCATCGGCATCGTCTTCGGTTCGTCGTAACGCTGAATTAAATGAATATCATTTGTGTCCTTTTATGCTCTACATTCTACAAGGCCCACCGCCTTTATTTCAGGCTTTATCATGCAAACCTTCAAAAATGTCGCACCGCTTTGCGGCGCTAAATATTTCAAGTACCTATTATAACATGGAAATCCACATTGAAAATCCTGCAAAGGCTGAAATACACGCAGTCAAAACGGGTCTACATTTTTTATAATTTCAGCCGACCCCCCTCTCAAGAATATCGGCGACGCCCCTGCGAGTTGGTATGAAATAAACGCTATTGTTACGTATATGTGTATATGCTACGGAATATCACGTTTTTTTCCGAAAAAAGGTGTTCTTAAGCTCGAATACCGAAACCAGATGATTGGTCCGAATCCGCGGATAAGAAATGGGGTACCTTTATGCCACACAAAAAATTGGCGCCCCTCTGGACCATGCCGCCCCTGTCACCGAGATAATATGCCGCCCTCGGGCCAGTGGCCACCAGCCTAAGAAAATCCTGGATCCGCCCCTGTTAATGCACTCCATTGTTGACCTCTGGATAACAAATATATTTTGTGTGTTGGGCTATGGCTGACCCAAAATACCTTTTCCATGGCTCGTTACTCATTGATTTTAAAATATACCGTGGGAGCGTGGCGCAATTATGACAATGGTGCAAGTACACATCTAATTACAAAAAAACGCAATGCTTTCTTGACATCACAGTCGCTGCGAAATACCCAGTGTAAACCTAATGAGTAATGACATTAAACTGGGTATGACATCAAAACATCTGCAAGTAGCATCTGCAAGTTAGGAATCTTATCGTGAAGGCTCTTGGATATTTTTCTAAAAGAAAGTACGTAGTAAATTCACGTGAATCGGATAATATTTTCACGAGACTGCTTTTTTCAGAACGAAATTATGAAGCGCAGTTTGACAGCGATCGAATCAATTACAACAAGGCTCCTCAATATTATTATTATAACTTTATTTTTTTATATATTTTAAGCGTTGGAAACAAATATGTCATCTCAGAATTCCACGCCTTCGGGCAGCAGATTGATGCAAATGATTACTCCTGTATGCATGCGTAAGCAAATGCATAAGGCCAAACGAGTTTATAAGAAGAGGAAGGCTCCAGTTAAAGCCGAAGATATGAAAATCAAGGAAATACTGAACAAGCAATTTCACCGTGTAACCGAAACTGATATAAAGAAATTTTATAAACAATACAAGGGCAGTGAAGAGGAGATGGAAGATATACGTAAAGCCTGGATTAAGAGCAAGGGGAAAATGCCAGATGTAATGGAAAACGTGATGTGTGCGGAAGACGAAGACGAGAAAAGAGTTCAAGAAATTGTTCGTCAGCTGGTACAGGGAAAGAAGGCTCCCATGTTCAGAGATGGGCCCAAATATAACTGGCTGACCGCAAAGATGGCGTCTAAGCAATCCAGGGGAAGATCTAAGACCCCAGAAAGATCGTCCAAGAAAGCGAGCAAGACTAGCAAGACGAAATCTAAGTCCAAGTCGAAATCTCGCCGCGGAGGCCGTAAACGTTCATCAAGCCGATCCAGTTCTGGCAAGAAAGGTGCACGCAGAAGCCGACGTCGTTAAATCAGCGAAAAATTGTTTTGTCATTTGTTAAATTCTAAGCTTATTTGGATTATTGTCTTGGTATTATCCGATAAGTTTGGGTTGTCAATAAATTGTTAATATTTATGTGTGTTTGTCTGGTTTGAAGTTTTTAAATTGGCAAAGAAAGTGGTTACATGATGTGTATGAGTGCAGTTACTATGATCGCTCATGATAATATAACACAAAATTTACAAACCTGCCAACATCCACACTTAAAGTGAGGAACACATGAGACCTCTTAATCTTTCATTCATCTTTCATTGCACTAAAATATTGCATTTATCGATATCACTAAAACTTTATTTTTCATCAGTCAATGAAACTGCGCTAAGTAAGGAAACAGCCCAATAAACCTATAATCTATCGTTTGCATTGTCTTATTACCCTTTACTAAGACTAAGATAATACATTATTATTATTATTATTATTATTAAAGACATTCGGATCAAACACGAACACCTGTTCACTTGTAATTCAATTTCCAGACTACTCAAGTCTGACTCATCAACCGATGAACTTGCTCAACACTTGCCTTAAGTATAAGACGCAGAAGGAACGCCAAAACTGGGGAAACGCCAAAACATTTATATGGCGGACATACAAATCACTCTACAGAATGTATTACACATGTCGTTGGCAAGCCACAGGGTTAGTTATAGATATCTTGGCCACAGGGGCGAATTCAGAAAATCTCCAGGGGGCATTACAAATCGGAGGCTCAAACTTCCCAGCATTTCAAAACTACTCGGATTTGGACCACTTTATTTCGAAGGGCCTCATTTTGAACTTTGGCATTCCTTAGCCTTATTCCGTGCGAGGGGCAGATTCTGCCCTCCCCAGTGTTTTTTTCGCTTGCCGCTTCAAAACCGTTAGACTCAGCGTCTTGAAACTTTGTGACTTTTCCTCAAATTGAATGACGCGTGTTGTGCCACAATTTTGAGAACAAAATTGGACCAGCAGAGGCGGTGCCAGGCCTATGTTTTTGGGAGCGCGTTACCAATGCGATTGTGTGGCGCATACTTCCTTCGTAGTTTGCGGTGCAATAAATGCGTTAGAAACGTTGTCACTATAGGCGTAGAAACAAGGGCAGCCGCGGGGGCCATGGCCCCCACTTTTCAGACTGGGAGGGGGGGGGGGCAGTAATGTTACCGGGGGCCATGACCCCACACTTTTAGGCGGTGGCAGATAATGATAACCTGCCCCCTCACTTTTAAGCAAACTATCGATCACTTCTTTTGGTTTTAAATGAATAACTTGAAGTTGGGAGAATAACTAGGTACTAATTCACGACCTCGCATAGGGAAGGGGGCAGGGGTCATATGCCCCACCTCTTAGCCCGGGGGTCCAACAATAGAACCTCGCCCCCTCAGTTTTGATCCATTTTACCCTTTTTGATCACAGATATTTGTTCGAGAGTAATACTTTAAAGATGAGAGAACAACAATGAATTCATAACCCCACAATGCCAGAACTCCTCACTTCCTCAGCATACCTAAGAGCCGCGGGGTGGGTTGGGGAGGCCAGGGCCCCGCGTTTTAGATCGAGAGAGATAACAATGAACTGCAGTCTACACCCCAAGTTTTGAGCGGTTGCTCCCTCTTACATCACTGATGTTGATTCGGTATGTGTGCCGCTGCCATGATTACCTACAGTTTTGTTATGATTACACCTAATTTTCAACCCTCAATATTACAACTCATAGAAGTTTGCCCGGGCAGGGCAAGATCACTGCGTGTCCGGGTAGGTGGTGGTGGGGGGGGGGGTACGACCCCCATTGGAGTTTCGCCCCTAATCGAGCTAGAGCTTCATTCAAAAGGAGTGTGTTGCTTGTGACGAGAGGAGGCCATTGACACTAGATTTTAAGGTCCTGGGTCAATACGAACCACTGAGGTCATGTCAATGATTTAAGTGTCATAAATCGTAAATGTGTGAAAATTGAATACTGATCGAGCTAAAATGGCTAAGAAACATCTTATTATGCTTAATACACGTTAAATTTGAAATCAGCGTCACAAAATGACCTAAGAACGGTCAAATTCCCAAAAGGTCATGTCAGGTCACCTGAGGTCAGTGACCTCGGTTGACCTGTGGAAGCACATAAGCCACGTGGAACATATAGTT
Source organism: Semibalanus balanoides (assembly GCA_014673585.1). Taxonomy (NCBI): domain Eukaryota; kingdom Metazoa; phylum Arthropoda; class Thecostraca; order Balanomorpha; family Balanidae; genus Semibalanus; species Semibalanus balanoides. The sequence continues at coordinate 17,359 of VOPJ01014087.1, forward strand.
ATGAAAAATAGATATCAGATTTGAAATCAGCGTCACAAACTGTCCTATAGAAACGACCAGAGGCCAAAAAAGTAATCTGAGGTCATCGGAGATTAGTGGCCTCGGTTGACCTCAGAAAAGGTCAGCCGAGTTCAAAATCTCAGCGGAAGCCACAACTATCACCTGGAAACACCTTTGCATATGCTCCTAAACAACAAACACTCGGAAACTGCACATGTAACAAGGATCGATACTACGGGACGTCAGTTGCGCCTGACATGACCTTGAAAAGCAGGTTTTAGCCTTAAGGTCACGGATCATGAAAGTTGGATGTTCAAATTTTTGCATAGTACTTATCGAATTGTTCAAAAGTAAGGTACTGAAAGTCTCATTGCGATCGGTTCATAACTATGTAAATTATTTCGTACAAAACCGAGGATCCACCTTTAACCCTCTTTAACTTTTATTTTTATTTTTTAACTTAGTTTAACCCTCGCCCCTACCCGGGCGAGGGTTAAACTAGAAATTGGAACCAGGGTCCAAAGCCCCTTTTTTTTAGAAAGAGGGGCCAACCATATTACTTTTGGTTCAATATCCGTCCGCCAGAGTGAGGTCCGCCCTCCGCCACGTAGCTCAGTCGGGAGAGCGCTAAACTATATACTGCCCCTCCCGTCAACGATTTCAGGGTAAAAAGTCAAAAGATAAAAAATAAGCGGACGGAAAGTCAATAGACAATAAGTCAAGGGGTAAAAAGTCGACATCGCTAAAAGTCGAAAGATAAAAAGTCGAAAAGGTAAAAAGTCAACATGGCACAAAGTCAATTATACGCTTAAGATCTTATAATAAAAAGTCGTATAGATAAAAGTTGAAAGATAAAAAGAAATTCGATAAGGTAAAAAGTCAACATGGCAAAAAGTCACACGATAAAAGTCGAATAGTAAAAAGTCGTATAGATGAAAGTCGAAAGATGAAGTCAAAAAATAAAAAGTGAAAAAGGCGAAACGTTAAAAGACGAAAGATAAAAAGTCAAAAGGTAAAAAGTCGAAAAGGTAAAAAAGTAAAAAGGTAAATGGCGAAAATTCAAAACGCGAAAAGGCAAATCGTAAAAAGTCGCATAGCTAAAAGTCAATCGGAAAAAGTTTGGGAGGGCTTGTTTCGCCATGGTCGGCAAAACACCTTCTGATGGCGTAGCTGTTGTTCATGACACATGTTTCACTGATACATGAAGGATTGCATCAATACACATCTTGACTTAAGTTTGTCTGACGCAAAAGTGGAATCGAAGCCATGGTTAGGGCCGGGGTATGCCATTTACCATAGTTTATTTTGTGCATAATTATTGAACGGGGGACAATACAAGTCAATGTCAATTTGCAGGCCCTCGGTAACGTTAACGTTTATCACGAGAACTTACATATATGATAAAAGTGTAAGTATGTCAATGTATTGTTGAAGCATTGCCTAGGGAAGGAAGCTTTGAAGAGTTCAACCGACAAAGAAACGTTGACAACTTGCTTAGGGATAGGTACGTTGGATGTGGCACTGAGTGCTGAGTCTGATCTTCAATTATAATTTAAACCATATATAACATATGCATAAGATGTACATAAGATATAAATACATAAGACATTGAAGTACTTATTTGTGTATCCATGTTTGAACACGTTGATAAATGGGTCAGACGAAAATCAACTAACCAAAGCATAAGACGACTAATCTATATTATTTTGTAAACTGTAAGTAGGTAATACGCAGGGGTATGGTGTCATATCTCTTTGTGGAATGTTTTTAAGGTCAGGATTTCGCTGATCGTCAAAAGTTGCAACTTCAATGATTGGACATGAGGTTTTATGCCAAGCACCCGTTTGTAATCTTCTAAGCCGTTATGACCGCACTTTTTGTTTCAGTATGTCACATAATGCATTTTACCATGGCATTAGCTGTCAAAAACTGAACATTTTGTATTCAAATATTGTTTTATTTCTTACTGAATTTGTCCGATACGCATGTGTATCTTATTCGTTCAACGTTCATATACCCTTCCCCAAATATTGAAATTGTGTAAGCCGAAGGCGTGTCAGCAGGGGCGGATCCAGCCGCCCGGTTTGGGGGGCCAACTTTTTTTGGCAAAAAGGTACCTAATTTTTTTTCTCCTCGGATTTTGGCTACTCACCTTATTTGGCATTACAAAATGAAAAAAAAATGTTCGAAAAAAAGTTTTTTTCGGGGATTTTTTTTTTCGATAAAAAATCTGAGAAAAAAAGGTTTTAAAAATCGGAGAATATCACATTAAAAGTAAAACACACAGTACACCACTTTCCGTAGCATATAAACACGTAAGTAATCATAAGGTTGATTTCCTACTAACTCGCAGGGACGTCACCGATAATTCTTGAGGGGGTCGGCTGAAATGACGAAAAATTTATATCCGTTTTGTCTGCGTGTATTAAAGCATTTGCAGCATTTTTAATGTTTATTTCCATGTTATAATACGTATTTGGTTAGGTTAGGTATTTTAGGTATTTTAAGGGCCAATGTTCGCGTCATATCGCTTGCGTCGCCTTTTTCGGAACTCGGCAGGCTAGCTAGCTTAACATGTAGCCAGCTTGAAGATTAACCCTCGGTCCTTCGCCTTACGGGGGGCTGACAGGCCTCCCTGATGTTTTTCTGAAATCACTATTTACTAATGCAGCGCATCTTGCTAAAATTTCAGTAGCTGAGTTGACAACAATTATAGATATGCTGGCAAAGTGTCACTGAAATTGGTTCAGTCATTTGGAGATAATGACGTTTTAGTGACGATTATAGTTGGTGGAAAGACGGTAACGGGTAAATATTGTAAAAATCGTAGAAAATATAGTTTTGCAGCAAATTGCTAACAGAAAGCGACAAAGATCAAAAATGAAATTTTTATTTGGAAAGGCCAACTCGGATTTCCAAAATTTGGAGTTTCTTTCCCCTAAATACAAGAACAAGAATGGGAAAAATCATTTTTTTCGATTTTGAAAAATTAGTGAGAGAACTAAATGTGGGCAATACTCAAACCAAATTACAAAGCAGTGACTTGCAATGACTATTTGTTATTGAGTGATGGCTCCCTAAGAGAAAGAAACTCATGACGTCATTTTGTATCACATTTTTTACTTATTTTGACCAGATACCAACAAATCAATACACTTTCTGTTTTTCTGAGACGAAGCTGGTCTAGGGCCATGCTTTTTTATTTACATTTATCAATTTATAATTTTGAGGTTTTCTGACGAAGAAAAGCCGCTATTCTTGACGTGATCGAGTCGAGGTCATTCACTTGACCTGGAAGTTCACCCAATGACCTGAAACCTAAAAATACATACCGTTAGATTTCGCGACAATGACAGGCAACGATGCTGGTTTTAACGGTTGCTCTATGAATGCTTGGTTTGGAAGTTACAGGGGATCCTGTCAGCCCCCCCCACCCCGTTGGTGAAGGTGGGAAACGGGTAAGGGGAAGGATAATGTTTGTATGAAGTGGCCTTAGGGGCAGGAATTAACCATCAAGTGAGAGCCTCTGCCAGACACATAATTAAATAAAATTTTTCCCTTTTTCCCTTAATTGTGTAAGCAATTGGCAAAGACTGTGTGATGCGGCGAAGCGGCGCGATTTTTTCAGTTTTGTATTGTGAATAGCTGGATTTGACTGCTCAAAGTTATTTTAACGATAAATTGTTATATTTCCTGTTAACACCAAATAGTACAAATCAGTCCGTATTGAATAATGTGGGTATTCACTAATGGTTTTTTGGGGGGGGGGGGGGGCAAAAGATATGTTGGCCACACCCTTTTTCGCTTGGGGGGGGGGCATGGCTGGATTTTCCCCCCTGGAACCGCCCCTGCGTGTCAGAATCGATGAAAGTTTTAATTGTAACCCTGAAATAAATTGGTTTTACTAACGAAAAATGCACACCTTATAGTTTCAGAGTGTTGAATGAAGTTTATGTAATTTTATAAAGACCCTTTTATGTTGCGATTTATCGGCGCCCGCGTGTGTGCCTATAAGTGAACTTTAACGAATTACTCCACCTTCCTCTACCTACAAAAAACAGCAACAATGTTTTTCGTTGCCTGCTGGAGTGGGATTGGGGGGGGGGACAAATTAATTTCGTTTGAGCACCCTCAATCCTTTTCATAAAACTACACCCCTGGGTAATAGGTAAACATGTATATACGTTGTGGAGGTATAAAACGCGACTTCCGCGTTAATGAGCCGTTTTCACGATGGATTATTTTGCGCGAAATGTTATAAAACATTTTACATTGTTTTAACATGTTTTAGTAGTAGCCGTTTTCACGATGGATTAATTTGCGAGAAATGTTTTAACCCACGCCCTACGGTCCCGTAGGGCGATGGTTAAAACATTTTTTTTTCGCAAATTAGTCCATCGTGAAAACGGCTGCTACTAAAACATTTTAAAACATTTTACAATGTTAAAAAAACGCCCAAAATAATCCATCGTGAAAACAGCTAGTATAGTCCAAACTCCCAAGACAAGAAATTAATGAACGGGAAGTCAAGAGACGAAAATTCAATGAACCAAATTAACTGAATATCGTCATTGACTTTTTGACATTTCGACTTTTTACCTTTTTACTCTTAATCTTTCGACTTTTATCGCCGTCGTCTTTTTGCTATTTCACTTTTTACTGTTTTTCATCTTCGATTTTTAACGTTTTTTACTGCTCCTCTTTTAACTTTTAGCGAAGTTGACTTTTTACCATTTCTTTTTCATCTTTTGACTTTTGGCGACGTTGACTTTTTACCATTTCGACTTTTTATCCTTCAACTTTTTGCTATTTCGACTTTTCGTCTTTTGACTTATAGCGACGTTGACTTTTAACTCCTTGACTTTCCATCCGTTTACTTTTTTATCTTTTGACTTTTTACCCTTTTGCCTTTTCGTCTGTTAACTTTTTACCCCGTTGACTTTTTGTCACTTGACTTTGTATCCGTTTGACTTTTAGTCCGTTGACTTTTTGTCACTTGACTTTGTATCCGTTTGACTTTTAGTCCGTTGACTTTTTCCATAACGACTTTTTGACTGTTTACTTTTTACCCTGTTGACTTTTCGTCAATTTACTTTTTATCCATTTGAGTTTTTCACCGTTGACTTCTTTTCAGAACGACTTTTTACCCGCCGACTTTTAGGACTTTTGACTTTTTACTATTGACTATATGTCCCCTTACTTAACATCCGTTTACTTTTTGCCATTCGACTTTTCGTCCGGCACCCCCCGTCAACGTGTTTTTTTCCTCAGGGTCAGCTTTGCGCCATTTCCTGGAGAGGTATATGCCGGGGAGGGGGCGAGGAGGGGCCTGGGGTTGGACCCCCCCCCATGGGACCCCCTCCTCTCAGAGCCTGGAGATTTGATCCGGGAGGCTATCCCCGGAACCGGCACCACCGGGAATCGAACCAGGGGTCGCTCCGTGGAAGTCCGAAGACATACCACGGAGCTACCGCCTACCGGTTCCCCAACGTGGGTTCGAGTCGTTTAGGCGCTCAATATTTTGGTCCTGGTAGGGATGACCTGTGGCAGATGGCAGCGGCCGCATTCTAGGTAGGTCGGAAGAAGCCAGTGTGCCGGGCGGCATATTTGGAAATGTCGAATACAAAATCCATACCCATCATTCTTAGAAAGCCAGTCAGTCAAAAATATAGATATAGTGCTTTGATTTTGGTTTCGTTATTGTCCATACTTCGTTCTATGATATACGTATTTTTTCAATTGTGTAATATGTTGAACACTCGCCCTGGTGGGGGGGGTGTGGGGGGGGGGGGTAACATATTAAACATATAAACATGTAAAATCATAAGTAAAATCAAAATATAAAATTTTATTTTTGTCCTTTGGTGACCTCTGGAGCCTTAGCAATTGACCTGAGCTCAATTCTGAAGATACACCGTACGGTGGCAATGTTCAAGAGCTTTCGATTGCTTTTTTCCGTTTGTTCCTAGCTATCATAGTTCTCGAGATAAGTGGGGGTTGTTCGAAGCGATGTCCTAAAACTGAAAAAAAGATGACCTTTGATGACCTCTGGTGACCTCAATATTGACCTGAGCTAAAAATGCTCTCTACAACTTCGAACTTCCATGTCAATAGCTTTCGAAAGTGTTTTTCCGTGTCTTTCTATCCTTTTGTTTTCGAGTTAGACGGGGGTCATTTTGACCCCCCACACTATGGCAAAGTCGTCTCGGAGGCCCACCAGAGCACGGTTTAAGAGTATATATATATTTTTTCCTTTCCACAAAATCATTTTTCAAACATATTTAAAACGAAATATTTATTGGAGAACCAAATATAGATGATGCCCAAACAGAATAACAAAGCAATATACAAATGTTATTCTTACGTTGTTTTTTATTTACTTACGGTGTTTTACCTTAAGTTGTTTTTCTCTCTCAATAAGTGATTTTTTATCGAAGAACACGTTGTTTCCCCCAAAAAGGTGCATTTTCAAACTCGAATACCAGAGAAAACAAATGGGATACTTTTTGCCACAAAAAGATGCCTCCTTTGGTGGTCGGAGAGAGTCTGGACTCTGGATCCGCTAGTGGCTGCCCCCCCCCCCCACACCTTTCAAAACGTTCCTACGCCTATGGTTGTCACTGCAATGTACGTGTATACCCTGAGTGCGCCTCTGCCCAAAAATATGCAAAACTCAAGTATTTATGAGGTACACAATACAGCACCCCTACAAGAGTATAACTTTCGAATGGTGAAAGAATGAAGTCTTTAGCTTATGTAGTTGCAGAGTTTCAGCGTAGCAATGAACTTTGGCAATTAAATCTAACCCGCGGACCACTGGGAGGGGGTGTTTGAACACTCCCCTGTGGTTTTATCGAGATTACGAAAAAACAGCAGCGCGTAGCGCCGCCAAATCTGGTATAACGGATCATTGTTACTTTCCATACATTTTATTACAATTTTAGTTTCTTGTCGGATCAGGTCAGGTCAGGTGAAGTGACCCCACATCCCCAAAAAGTTTGCGGTTGTGCCATGACCACAGTTTGTAGAAGATCGATATCAAACTTTAAGCATTGCATGAAGCCATCAGTATCTACAAAACGTTTATCTCGGATTTTCTTTATATCGGTGACCTGAGGTCGGGTAAATTTTGTGACCATCCAGTCCCCATTATAAGTCAATGGATAAATTTTGTTAATGCTTCATATGTCGAGGATATAAGTCCAATGCCTTCTGGATAATGTTATCATAGGATATTATTTATGATAAAAGTGCAAGTTTTGTTCAGTGACCCACACTGGGTCATCTGAGGTCATCCGAGGTCAGCAGCACCTTTTCGTCAATAACTTTGGACATAATTCAGATAGAGAAGTAAAACTATTGCCAATGTGTTGGTCTCGTCGAGACACGTCTCCTGATATGCAGCACGACCTACTTGGGTCACCACTTGACCTTGACCTGAGGTCATTTTAAGTTGACCTAAAATGCTTAAAAAAACATTTCAAAGCGCCTTGTCAGAACAACACGATGGCGTTATCAGTATTGCGTTACTTGTCTTAGGTAAAAGTTATTAGCATTTTTTTTTCATTTTTTACTTTTATGACCTCTAGAGCCTTAACTATTGACCTAAGGTCAAATTTGAGGGATATACCTACACTAGTTGCAAATTGCAATGGCTGTCGATTGATTTTTTTCCGATTGGTTCTACCTATCATAATTCTCGAGATATATCGGGATTTCTGGAGAGAAGTCCTAAGACTCGAAAATTTGGCCTTCGATGACCTCTGGTGACCTAAATTTTGACCGAAGCGAAAACAATTATGAAATAGTTAAAAAATTATTTTTGACGATGTTTTAAACAGTGTTTTTATATTTGGTGTACGTTCCATAGGAGCCGAGTTAAAAGGGTGATCAAACGCCCCAGTAGGGCGCGGAAAATCTAGAGGCCCAGTGGGGCGCGGGCTAATATACCACAGCACACCGTGATCGGCCCGAACGACAGGGGCGCCGCCTGGTGGTACCAATAACAGTTAACACGGCGCCTCCCATTGTCAGCACTGTTACTGTGAAAACACTGCAATCCTGCCGATATGTCAATCGTATTCAACACACAAACACCTGATGAGATGACAATGAACAGGCCGCAGATGACGACAGAAACCCGAATGTGAAACGTTAACATCGTTTGCGAACCAGCAGGCGGAATATTGCATCGAACGCAGGCGAATGAACGAGGAAGAGAAGTATACTGTATACAAGTAGGGAGTGGTATGCCACAGAGTTCACGTGCTACAGCTAAAGCCGCAAAAGATCGCTCTCACGAAATGTATATGTTGTTCACGCATTCGTGCAGGGTAACCAGACTATAATAACTAGCTCGTCAGCCGTTATGATAGCCCATGAATCAATATCAGAATGACAAAGGTGTTTTGCATACGTTGCTACGATTATGCGACATCACTGGCCCAAGGACATGATGGAGTTGTGGGCGACACATCGAACTCGGGTCCCAATTAATAATCATCCATATTTACACAACAGGTCTGTTCCCGTGGCGCCTCCAACCTCGCCCGAAACTTGCCCCAAACTCCTTCAACCTGCTCCCAAAATCGAGATGGGTACAACCAAATAAGATTGGAGGAGTACGTTTATGGCGCGGCTGACACATTTGTGAATGTCAACAGATACAGCACGCAAGAACGTAGCAGAAAACCAATGATTGCCTGGGTCTAGATATTTGTCGCATATGTGCCATCAAAAGGACCCAACCCAGAGCGCCAACAGGTGATACTTCCTCCGAACGCCTCCTCCAATCGTTACCGTGGCGGCTCCTACACGGCCCGCTCTGGGCTCCAAACTCCTCCCGGGCGGCGCCACGGGAACAGACCCAACGTAACGCGAATACTGTAAAGACTTAGGCCTCAGGCTGCCTTAGGAATTCTCTCAAGAGAAAATACACCTGCAGGCGGTGTTCCACATTACGAATATGGCGTTGGCGAGTCATGCTGGAAAATATAACTGTATTGGCTAACAATATAACTGTACTCCCTATCTTTGTAATCATGATAATAAATAACCTTATTTTCATAACACCGAAAAATATTTTAAAAAGACAAAGGCAAATTAGGGAGCTTTTGGCTTGCGCCTTCATCAGCCATTAATGTATTCAACATTTATGGCTTTCAACATTTATACATTTATGGCTGATAAAGGCGCAAGCCGAAAGCTCACTAATTTGACTTTGGCTTTTTCAAATATTTTTTGGCATGAGAATAAGGTTATTTATTATCATGATTACAATGTCTTCAAGTTGTATCAAAACAGTGCTAAAACAAATACAAGGGTACTCCCTATCCACAAACTAACCATGCTACAGAGAAACTACCGCCTGCCCTCTCAGACGCAAAACTCAGACATACACAACCAGCTGCATCAACCTCACACAAAGCCGGCTGGGGTGTCGGCTAGCAACCTAGTAACCCGGTACACACTGCGGGTCAGATGAGAAGTTCAGCCTCAGTGGCCCGGTCACCTGTCCCCTCCCTGGTGACTACTGGCCACCATCACCACACCACACCCAGCGGCCGAGGCGGGCCGTGGGGCGCGTTTCTGTCAGACCCCACGGAGAGACAGCAGGACACGCGACGTGTGCCCGACCTCTCACACCTCGCACTCGACAATGATGATCTCTGTGCACTCGGGGCCGACCACGGTCAGCACCTGCTCTGACTGCGCCGTCTCCGGCATCATGATCTGATGCGAGCCAGGCTGATCTGCCATCGCCGTCACCGACGCCATCTGCGTCATATTCGCCAGCGACGTCATCTGAGCCATCGCTGTCACGGGAGCCGCCGCCACCAGCCGCGTCCCAGGCGCGAACATCCCCTCCTCCATCTTCATCGGGATGCGCGCGCTCTCCAGCGAGTGTTTGACAATATCGCCCAGCGGCCGCGGCGGCAGCGGCGGCGGCCGGGGCGCGATCTTGGTCGGCATTCGGCGCGACAGGTACGTGCGTCTGACGGCCGTCAAGGCCGTGGCGCCCTCCTCCTCCTCGGCACGCCGGTGGACCTCCTCGTGGCGGCGCAGGTGCGTCAGGTGGGCGAACTGGCGGCCGCACGTGCAGCACACGTACGGCCGCTCCTGTGTGTGAGAGCGCAGGTGGCTGTGCAGCTCGGTACGGGTGTGGAATGACTTGGAGCAGAGGTGGCACGGGCACTGCTTCAGCTTCTGGTGAACCCTCCGACGGTGTCCCTAAAACACAGACGCGACGTCATACGGTGGAAATAACCTCACAAATGAAAACCAATAGCACGTAACTAACATGGTTAGTGGTTACGTGGACAACAGTAAGACATTTGTGCTAAGGGGCACCGGCCAGATAAATCTTGGCATAGAACACGTAATTTCAGAGACAGCTGACTGCCCTGCTCTTCGCTCTGTATGTAACAAGCCAACGCCGGATCACCACCACTTCGGAGCGTTTGGCACATTGTTCTGTTCGCGGCGTCATGAGCATCTTATCTCAGCAGCGTCTTATCTCAGGAACTTCAGTGTCGTCAGCAGTACCGACTGCCAGCCCAGCCAGTTACGTCTGTCGCTCACACAGTGATCAGCTGACACCCAGCCCGGTCACCAGGGTAGCAACACGAACAGCTGCTGCACTCTGCAGCTGTCTTGGCTTCGTAGTGACACCCCAGAGACGAAATCAGAGTATTGAAATCTCCCTACTCTCCTTCCCTCCAACTGGGACTCAGCCTCCCCCAGCGTTGGATTTCTGGCCGCTTTCTGGTCCCGGTACTTTGCTCTCTTCATTGAGTTACCCTCGTTTCGGCCTCAGTCCTTCGGGTCAAGCTAATCCCCGGGTCATGCTGCCGCCGCATTCCTCCGTGGAGGTGCAAACTGTAGTGCACAACTAGTTATATTCTGACCTAGAATATACTAGTTATTAGAGTATAATACATTAATTCCAATAATAATACTACTCACGCTAAATATACCCTATTATATTCTGTAGTCCAGAGTATTACTATTATGGAGTTCAGATGATGATGATGATTGGGGTTTAAGGGCGGGCCGACAACTAAGGTCATATGCCGCCCAGATGGAGTTCAGAATATAACTCATTTGTGAACAAATTTGCATTCACTGTGTTACTTACGCAGCGTTCGCTGAAACCAAAGGCTTAGCTAAACTGGAGTAACTCACTGAAAGAGCAAATAATACCGACCAAAAACGCACTGAAATCCAACACTGGCCTCCCCCAGCGTGGACTTCACCCTCTCCATCCTCCCTGCTCCCCCCTCCCCTGAACTCACCGGACGAGTCAGGCTGAGAGCGGTTACATATCGGGCATTCCACCGCTCCACCCGTCGCCGTGTTCTTCGCCATGTGCCCGTCTGGTCTGCTCCAGGCGAACTCAGATCCACATAAGCACTTGAAAGCCTGGAGCTGCTTCGTGCATCCTCGTCTGGCGCAGTTCTGCACGCCAGAACAGCGATGCAGTGGAGCACGGTATTCCGCTGTCGTCGCGGCCAGCTCACCCGAGCTACACTTCGATCACCTGCCAGATACAGTGGGCACTGTGAGGGTGCCGATCAGGCAGAACAAAGCCGGCCAGATATCATGCGAATCAGTGGCAGCGGTTGAGAGGTGCTATCAGCAGATTACAGGCAGTCATGGCAGCTTGAGGGTGCACAGGGCAATACACCGCAGAACAGGCATATTCCAGTGCAGCGGTGGTGAGTGGTGCCATCAGGGCAGATAAAAGTCCAGATACAGGCATCAGTGGCAGCGTGGTGAGGGTGTCTGATCAGGCAGTACATCCAGATTACAGCAAGCAGTGGCAACGTGTGAGGGTGCCGATCAGGGGCAGATACAGCACCAGCATGACAAGCTGACTGTCGGAGCGGGAAGGAAGGGCTAGCGGAGGTCTGGGTAGTCTGGCGGGGGATGAGGAGGGGGGCAAAGCTAGCAGAGGGCCAGCTCGTATAACACGTTCTTTACCAAGTCATACGCGCATAACAGGAAATGTTACCGAAAGGGTCGGCTCGTCTGCACTCCTCGTTGGTAAGTAGTGCCTACATACAACCAATCAACTGCTAGTAATGCCAATGACAAGTACTTAAAAAAACGCGCAATACTACATACTGCTCATGATCCATTTAGGTACAGAAGAGACACATACAATATACATGTCATTCATTGTCTAGCGTGCGCCTTAATCCGGCATTGACTGGGGGGGGACGTTTAACGCCACCCCTGACGAATTTTCGTAATAACTCAAAAAATGATAAGCGTCGTGTCGTGTCGTGAAACTCCGGGTGTTTTCTTATACATCAATTTTACGTCTTCTGTGCGAAAATAAACCAATTTCGTCGATAAACTTCTGAGATACAGCGAATTTAGTGACAACACTACACACGATTTTTGACACAAAAATCAGCTAAACTTTAACAGACCGTACACAGGCCATAGGTTGAGCAAAATGCAGTAAAAAAACGCGTCAACGGTATGGTCGGTACGGTATGGTCACATCTCCTTTTAACACTTAAGGTTTATGCCCCCTTAAATTAAAAAATGACCACAAAATGCAAATTTCCAAGATATTGAAAAAAACGAACAACATGTTATATACGAATAACTGTCAACTACCATACCAAATTTTAAAATGATATATATTCGACTGAGTGATTGCATCTTACGCACTGGTAACTCATGAAATCATATTTTGCAATCACGTTTTTTGTCCTTTATTGACAAGATAGAGACAAAAAAGACAGCACTGTTTTTCTGAGACAAAAATGGTCTAGAAACATGCCTTTCTGATTTATATTTATAAATTTTCAAATTGTATTTTGTAACCTTATTTTTTTTACTCTAACCGCCACCTATGAATAGGTGACCAGGAGTGCCCCGCCCTCAATCCCAACGACGCACAGCACCTTACACCAGATAACTAAAGAGAAATGTCGCGGCACTCCCATTGACCTTAGCCTACTTTGACCTTAGTTTGAGAATAACTCCATTTAAATTAAAGGGACACTGTCCACTCAAAGTAAAATTTTATATGTTAAAGAACAGCCGAATTTGATAAGCACCATGAAGTCGTTTTTTGAAAATTCCGCCCAGTTCGACCCAAGAGCCGAACGTTCAAAGTTCAGTTTTCTTCCAACAACGAGTCGACGAGACCGCCACATACTATCCAAAATGATAGCATAAGAAAGTAATTAAAGAGGAAAGTTAATTGTAAAGAAAGGTTTTTAACTTTTACCGAAGATTTTAAATACCATATTGCGAGATTCCCCTTTTAACTTAGCACGGAGGCGATAACATTTCACTCAATGGTATTTTATCTGGGAAAACATTTACTCCCGGGCCGAAATGTTTTCCTAAATCTCGTCAAATAGTATAAAAGATAAAAAATTAGCTTAAGAACTAGAGTTAGAATAAGAGCGAAAAGAGTGTATGAAGTTAGAAAAGAAGACTGATATGAACTCCTTATGTCTTATCAACTTCAAGCCTGTTGAAAACCTAAGTATGTGGAAGATATGGCTCTCATTTTCCATTTAGCCCATTATGTAAATTATACCACACTGCCGGAAAATTATTTTGTAGACCTCGTCGTCTTGAATTTCCCTCCTCAACCTTCTGTCTCTGGCGGAATATTCAGCTCGGACCTCGGTCCCAAAGAATTATTTTCCCGGCCCCGTGTGGTATTATATATTATCAGCATTGATGAAGTTTTTCCCGAACCGAGGTTTTTTCTTATGATTAGGTCCCTCTGATTCCGGAGATACCAAATGGAAAAGAGTCGGTTCACGTTTCCGTGGCAACGACTCAAATGCGCAGATGCGGTAGATTCATAACAGAACCACAATGTTATAAGGCATTGCGTCTCATCCAATTCAATCAGCGCATGACGGTTGTCAGTTCAAGTTGATACCCTTCTCTGTATTACAGTTTACGAGCAAAACCTCCATGTACGTAAGTGGTTGTTATAAATCGTAAACAGTTTTTAGATTCTTAAAAGTAATGAATTAATTATGTTTTGTTATTTGCGATTTTGGATAAAGTTTAATGGCAATTAAAAAATCATAATGTCTTAGTCCTTGTTAATCCTGTTTTTGCGATATCATCCGAAGAGGCAAATAACACATCACAAATAACCAACCTTCGAATCTTAACGCGTAATAATTATCCATAATAATCATATTTGGTTGGTCCGACTGCTAGATAATTGATTTATGACCTTTGTGACTCTGACCTTGGATTTTGAAAACCAATCCTTCACTTTAGGTCATGCGGGATAGTATTTTGTCAGAGCACTTTTGATTTATGGTTTATACATCGAAGCTTTTGATGAAAGTATGGTCCATAAACTAAATACATTGTTTTTACCTTTAACTGACCTACATGACAGAATGTTACCTCAATTTGACATTATTTCTCGCTAATTAAAGTCCTTGTGCGCGCTTCGTGAATGCCGCATTGCGCGTCTCGCTCTGCGCCATCAGTAGTTTCCGGAAGTATATCACCAGTCTGCGTTTCCAACGCCCCCCCTCCCTCCAGTCAATCGTTTTTCAGATCATATCCCCAGTAATATAATGCCGTTTTCTGCGACCTCTTCCTTGATCGCGTCTGCTCCCGTAGTCCCTCCGCCACCCGCAGCTTCTCACCCGGACCCAGTGCTCCTCGCGTGTCTTGCCGATGTGGCGCGGCTTCGCGTGCTTCGTCTACCGGTTGGCGCCTCGCTGTCATGGCGGCGGCCGGCTACCCAGCCGTCTCGAAACTCTCGGCAGAAGCAGGATTCTCGTTATGACGTCGGTACTTGCGTGCCGACGCTCTGGACGGCTACCATCTCATCCATCAGACGTCCGACCTCCGTGTCCTGCTCGGCGACGGACAGCAGGCCAGCCGGCTCCTCCTGAGAGGCAGCAGCAGCGTACAGTGGTCAGTGGTCAGCGCTGCAGTGGATTACAGATGATAGCACCGGAGGGTACTAAGATACAGTGAGCGACTTGAAGCAGCGACAGCGGACCAACTTCCGCACATATGATTAAAAGGTTATCTTTGAAGCCAGGTTGCCGATTTTAGTTATGGCCACTGCTGTCCTGAATAACAATAGCGTTACCGAGGAAAAAATAAACCGGTGGTTAAATTGTCCACTTTCGTTGTCGAAGATTCGTCAGCAACTAAGTCAAGATTCGTCAGACACTAAGGTTTGTTTCAAAAGCAGCGTCACAGCTATCATTCAGTTCGGAAACAGCTTTGATATCTGGATAGCTTTAGCAGGTTCAAGGATCTAACCAGAGCACCGCCGACTCGAACCCACATGGCAAACTATCCGAGACGGGTCATTGTCCGACATCAAACCACTGCCACTCCCTTACCATCCTGTGCCCACACCCTCCTCCTCCCCGCACCTCTGTTTTCCAGAGTGTTCCACTCCACACCCTAGCTCCCAAGGCACTCCTAGGGCGGCTTGTGGCCCACTGATTCACCTCATTCTACCAGTCCTGGTCTCGTTCTCCACCCACCTCCTTCCGCTCCCTGCTATCAGACAGCATGAAGGACGCCCGCGACAGGCGCGGCCTGTGCATCGCCGTGGCCTCGGCGGCCGACATCTCCATCTCCTCGGCGTCACTGACGTCGGCCGGCTCGTCCTCCTCGCCAGGGCCAGGGACGCTGCAGCCGTGCCGCGTCAGCTCCTCAGCGCTGCTGAACGCGTCGTGGCAGACGGCGCAGCGCAGACTGTCGGCCGGGTGGCTGGCCTGGTGACGGCGCAGCTTGGCCAGCGAGCCGAGACGGGCGCCGCACACGCCGCAGTGGAACTGGCGCGCCAGGAAACGCCGCCGCACCGGCTGACGGTGGCAGGGGGAGGGGGGTTAGAGTGGGGTCTGTGAGTCGAGTGGTACCTAAGTTGGATCGTCAGAAAAGGTAGATGACAAAATGAGACAGTGATAGGACGTGCTTAGTACCGGCCTGACATGAACCCTCTGCCATAATAATGGAGCATGAGTGGACCTCTGACATCAAGCCTGGCACTCCGACATGGCCTGATGTAGAACAATCCATCCAACATTGCACACTGCATACACTGGCAACGGTAAGCGTCACGCGACATCACCTCTAAGCATCGAACACAGGCCCCAGAGGCCCGTACCCGCCGTCAAATCACCGGCCACAGACCACCCTGGCTGTCCTCTCCCCGCTCCTCAGCTGTCAGAGGCAGCTCGCCAACAGCAGCCTGCACAGCTGCTGCACTCTCCCCGCCCCGCAGCTGTCAGAGGCAGCTCGCCAACAGCAGCCTGCACAGCTGCTGCACTCTCCCCGCTCCGCAGCTGTCAGAGGCAGCTCGCCAACAGCAGCCTGCACAGCAGCACCACTCTCACCTGTGTCGCCGGCTGGTGCATCAGGCGAATGTGACACGCCAGCCGCGGACGGTCCTCTCCCCGCTCCGCAGCTGTCGCGGTCAGCTCGCCAACAGCAGCCTGCACAGCTGCTGCACCCTCACCTGTGTAGCCGGCTGGTGCATCAGCGAATTTTGCTGACCACGCCAGCCGCGACGTCCTCTTCCCGCCCGCAGCTGGTCAAGAGCAAGCTCGCCAACAGCAGCCTGCCACAGCTGCTGCTCTCTCACCCACCCGCAGCATTGTCAGAGGCAGCTCGCCCAACAGCAGCCTGCACAGCTGCTGCACCCTCACCTGTGTAGCCGGCTGGTGCATCAGGCGAATGTGACACGCCAGCCGCGGCCGGTTACGGAACTTCTTCGTACAGAACGGACACTTGTGGAGCGACTTGACCTCGTGCGTCTCCGTGTGCGCGTTCAGAGCGTTGGCCTGACTGAAGCGCTTGCCACAGATGGAGCAGACGTAAGGCCGCTCGCCTGTCGACAAAACAGGGTCGGTGCTGAGACTGGAGAAGGAGATTGGTGGGTACCCGCTGCTGACTCAATTCATCCGGGCTGTCGACGCCATATCTGTTACGAGCGGTGGAAGCGGATCACATTTGATAAAGAAGGCAAGGCGAAGGCCCGGGGAAGTCGCTAACATCATATTGTGAAACAGCGAAGAAAGACATGAATGACGTCACTGAAACAAAGTGCATCCTACACACGATCAGTGTTGATACACAGACAGATATGGCTATTCAAGAGTGAGACAGTACCCTAACTTGTGGCAGACAGCACAGCACATGACAGGTGCCACGGTCGAGGCCATGTGGAGCACCTTGTGTTTCTGAAGTTGATGCATGTCAAAAATAGGAGGCAGAGTTGAGAAGTACAGCCAACAGAGCTCACAGGATGTTTCAGGAGGGAAGCTGTAGTTGAACATGGCTAGCATTAGACTAACATGGCCAACAGACAAACCATGCATGACCGAATAAAGTTTAAAACTACATTAATAGCGACACTAAATACAAAAGCAACCACTACCGATATCTAATTTACTATTCACAGAATCTCTGTCTATCTGACTGACCGTTCGCACTAAGTTAGGATATAGGTGGCGCAGCCAGCGAATATGATATACGTGGGGCTATTGCGCACATTAGTTAGTGGCAAGCTGAAAACTAGCAAGCAATTCAGGAAAGTTGTCCACTCGTAGTGATATAAGGCCGCAAGCGAGTCCCAACCTCACAACTCCAAACACCATATTTTAGCCATCACGAGCAGGGCAAGTCAGAGTTAATACTGTTAATCAAGCATACCTGTTAATCAAATACATAATGCTGCATACTGTTAATCAAGTAAGAGACGCATGTCCGTAGATATGCCATACTATTAGTGACACACAGCTGTACATCTTTCCTCCATCATTAGGTTAGTTCAGTTCCACCATGCAGCCTCAAGGTACCTCGGTGTGTTCAGCCGGCGTCACCTACCGGTGTGAATACGACGGTGACGGTACAGGTTGGACATGTGCGAGAACTGCCTGCCGCACACGTCACACACGCTCTTCTTGATGCCCAGGTGCAGGTTCATGTGCGTCTTGAGGTCGGTGCGCCGCTGGAACACTTTGCTGCAGAACGGGCAGCTGTGCGCGGTTCCCCTGTGCTCGTGCGTGCGGTGGCTGACCAGCGACACGGCGCTGTCGAACTGGCGGCCACAGTCGGCACAGGGCGGCGGCGCGGCCTCCTCCCCGCCGGCACCGTCGCCGGCCGCCTGGGTACACTCGGCGCAGTAGCCGCCGGTGCCGCGGTCCGGCTGGTCGCCACCGCAGGCACGGCAGCGGGGCGCGCGCGCCCGGACCGGGCGCCGCGGCGGCAGCAGCGCCTCCCGCACCGCCAGCCGAGTCTCGATCTTGGCCGGCCCGTCTGAGGCCAGCGGTGCGCCGTGCAGTGTGACCTGCTCTTCCTCGCCGTCTCCACCGCCGCCCATCTCCGACTCGAGCAGTGTGAGGAAGAGAACCTCAGCCTCCTGACCGGCCGGCTCACCTTCCTCCTGCGGAGGAGCGGCCGGCCCGTCCTCGCCGTCCGCCGCCGCTGGCCCCTCCTCCTGGGGCCACTCGAACTCGTCCGACATCGCACGCGGACGTCTGTGGATACACAGGTACCAGTTATGACTCACCATACCCATCCCGAAATACACAGGTGTCAGTGAGAACTCACCAGTCATGTGGTACTGATGCCAGTTCAAAAACGATCCATGCGTATTTGTACATTTATATTATTGTCAATTTTTTCTTCTAAATCTTGAAAAGCCTTCTTCAATAACTCACATTTATATTTCCATCCATGAGCATAAAAAACATGGTTAGTCTTGACAGGGTGATCTGAGTGAGGATAGCAATTGAAAACTGAAACTTATTATCACAATGCAATCAGTTTATAAATACTATAGACAGCTGAGTGAAAACATATTGTTCATATAAGCACAAATACATGATTCATACAACAGCCAATACACAAAAAAAAACAGAAGTAACCCACCAGATCAATAACCGGAAATAATTTAAGCTCCAGCAGCTGTTAACATTTTAGTAGTGTCACTTAAAGTTGTTAGAGCTCTATTTTAACTTGTTGTGCTTTTAATCTGAACGTATGATCAGGTGTCTCTAACCTTACAACTTGAAAAATTGGAGCTCCTCATGTTAAGTAACTGCCTCTTACATTTCAGCCCTCTAAACATATTCTAATAGGTCAGACTGAAAGGATAGTAAGTTGAAGTCGTTCGTGGAAAATTTGACAGCTTCTTTTAAATTTGAATTTGCTATAAAACCAGACACAGTTGGTGTTAGATTTTAATTCATGAAGATACGAAACAAAATTGAAGCTTCATAGGTAATGTAATCAGAATCGTTTTATTCATTTCAATGATCCCAAGCAAGGCAGATTGAGATTATTGCCCTATGCAAAAGATGTTTAGTCAGCCAGGCATCTTGGTCTGGCTGGAAGAAGGTGGAGTAACCCCTGTAAGTGTGCTGACATTCTCAAGTGATTGGTGGTAATGAAAGCTTAACAAACCAAAACAATATCAGGCACTATTAGGGACAAAACATGTCATAAAGTATTGTGTAAATCTCCCATATTCTTGACATGACAAAAACAGACAAGTTTAAGTCTGTTGTTCCAAGTATCATTTTCAACTAGGATAAATGAGTTGTTATAATAATAAGAAAATACCAAGTAATTTATCAGTTGATTCAGCTCTGGATTGATCATGTGATACAATAACTCAACACAAACAGCATTGGTTGGAGAGCTGGAAGTAAAATTGTCTTTTTGTGTGTTAAGTTTGGCTCCATGTAATCTGATATAATTGGATATTCAGTAAATGTATAAACTTGCTTTTGTTTACATGAAATAGTCAGCATCGAACACATTACCAATTCCAGATTTTTATTTGATATTTGGCTTAATTGCAGATTCGGTGGTTATAGCACGACTGTTTTTGGTGCAGTGATCAATGTCATCTACACTGAAACCACTGATAGTTCGAAAATATCGTACTTTGATGAAATTCAATGTTGAAAATATTTACCCAACTAAATCTGCCTCGAGGAATATTCCACCAAAACTCAACCATTTCTAGTAGCTTCAATAATCATATGCAACATAAGAGATTAGCAAACAGAATATAATGCATCATGTTCACTAACACAGACTTATTATGCTATGCAATTAGCGTGACCGGTTTTGCACGTGATGTTTTGCAAAGTCATGCTCCACATCGAATCGGTGGTGCATTTGGGATGCCTGATTTCCGAATTTCGCATTGCAGATTCAAATATTTGCAATTCTTAAGACCGCCCAAGCGTTTAAAGATGCTCACATCAGCAATTTTTGCTGTGTTTTCGCGACACTGATGGTAATCACAGTGTTAAGCGTACATGTTTGCAATTTACACTAAGTTGTTTCATTGCCGTTCATTTGACGCCAGTGAGTGACGCTTTATACACACTGGTCCCTCTAACAGCTTTTAATCAGAGGGTTCATGAAGAAATCGAATATGCACCCGACGGCGATGTGATGAACTATGGTTTCATAGTGGCCAGCACCCATGATTGAGGCTTACAGCGATGAGTATCAATTTATTTTGACTCTTTTAACAGCTTAAGAGAGGTTTCAGCATAAACAAGTTTACAGATAAAAATTACATTAACATACACATAACGTTTCAATTATAATGATTTATTAGAAGGCTATTAAATACTTGCCTTGAAACTGGCGAGTACAAACTTGAATAGACCAAATGAAAAAAAGGGATGATTTCTAGGAAATCGGCGCTACTATGTTCAGACAATGCACAATTGCCAATTTATTTTCTATAGATGTGTCATGAGGGCGTTCTCAGGGTCTGATTAGAGAAACACGGTTTGTTTCTTACGCTTTCATCACTCTACTCCTCGCGGCCAGGCTATAGCTCTGGCAAGCGCGCTCTCGCACGATACCTACAGCCCGTCTGCAGTTTAGGTACCGGCCACCGCTTGAACTGCACTTCTTCCACACGGCTTACGCTTGACTGCAGCTCTGCCAGAGCCGGCTGCGCTGTCTGCAGGCTCTGCCGGGAGGCCACTTGTGATCACGCTTCTAGTTGATGGTGATGTAACGATGTGAATGATCAGATTCTTTGAACAGTGCCGATTGTCAAACCGCTGCAAAACGTCAAACGAAGAACGTGATGTCGTAACGTGGCTGAGGGCGGTCGATGCACACTAAAGTTAAATGCCCGGAAAAGCGTCCAAATTCCTGTCTCAATCTTCGCTGCGCAGTGGAGGAGAGGATCCGTTATCCGATCCTGGAATACGAGTTACTGATCCGCATAACCATGTTCGCTGGACTGCGCAGCAGACAGGGAAGGACTAGGGAGCAATGGGTTCTGTTCGTTTTCTATAGGCCTGGTAGGCCAAAGCTCTAAGCCAATAATTTTCGATATTTTAACTTAAGGCGTTATTGGCGTTGCATTGGTAGAATGAGTGAAAATCTTTAAAAGTAACATTGGATCCCTTATACAATCGTTTATACAGAAGACATCGCCCGAGACAGGAGTTTGGACCCTTTCCGGTTCGGGACCATACCTCTCCAGCGGCACTTTCGACAAGGCCTCAAGCACACGTTTTAAACATATTCCACTTTTTCGTTGTTGAGATTGCGGAGTTTTGGACCACTGGATCAGTGTCAAGTTGCTGGATCACTTCAATTTCGTACCCAATAATCGTATCGCACTAGAGCTCTGTCAACAATTTGGCTCGCGGCAGGAGCTGCAGACGCGCGGCCCGCGTTTCTGGCAGAGCTGCAGCCAGCAGCGCAGTGGGAAGTATGTGGAGAGTTGGCCAGCGGTGGGAGCGTACTACTGCCAGAGTGCAAGCATGGTATCTCGGAGGCGCGCTTCGGCAGGAGCTTATAGTCGCGGCGAGGTAGTTGTTATGAAGGTAGGAAAACAACGTTCTTTCAAGACCCTGAAGCGCCTCACACTGCATCTGCTAGAAAATGAACTTTGGCAATGTGCTTCTGAAGCAAATTTTAAAGTAAGCGCCATTTCCTATAAATTCAACTTTTCCATTGTATATCAGTTTTGTATCTGCCAGTTTTCAAAGGCAGAGTTATTTAGTTTTTAATAATATTATTCATTGAAACATTATTGTGTATTGTAATTTATCTTATGAAACTATGATTTATCACTGACCTCTCAGCTGTCTAAGAAGCGAAATAAATTATGATCAATCGCTGTAAGCTTCAATCTGGGTGCTGCCACCTATAAAACAAGTTTCATCACATCGCGTGAGGGTGCAATTAGCGTTTCTTCTCGATGACTACCCGATTAAAAAGTCGTTAGGGGACGTAGAGTTGATTTAGAGCGTCACCTATTGGTGTTCAATGAACTGCAATGAAACAAACTTAGTAAATTGCAACACACTGTACACTTAACCTCTTTGATTTTACCAATCAGTGTCGCAATCAAGCAAATTGCTTGATGTGGAGCATCTGTTCAACGCTTGGCGAGGTTCTTAGGAATTGCAAATATTTAAATTGATGAAAAATTCGGACATCAGCGCGCATAAAAATGCACCAGATTCGAGTGTGGGGGGAGCATGACTTTGCAACATCACGTGCAAACGGTCACCCTAATTGACAATGGGAAGATGTAACTAGCACACCAAATAATGTGGAATAATTATTTCATCACCTCTTTAAGACTCATGTCTCATTTACAACTTGAAATCCCTCAATAACAACTAAGTAGGCACAAGGAGCAAATTTTTCATCTCAGGTCCAACTTTCTGGCCCTCATTCTCAACGTTTTGTAGTTGTGCTGGTGTTGGGTTACCAACCAACACCTATCTGCAGATCATACCCATGATTTTGTTTACAAGAATAGTCAGGGGCTCAGGGGGCTGTCTGTCTCCTCCCAGTAAGGCCACAACACAGCTGGTGAATATGAGCAGTCAGCAGAGCATTCTAAACTTGAGTCCCTGCAACCATAATTGCTGTAAAGGTTAAGTCAGGTCGATTTCGTTATATAACAGTTGTTTCCTGCCACACCCTGGGCCTGGTCCATGAGGATCATCTGCAGATAGATGTTCATTTAGGTTAGGTCCAGAATGGGAACAAAATACAAAAACCCAGTGAAATACAGTTGCCATGTAGCATTAAAAGGTTAGGAAATGAGGAAACTTTAGTTACAAATATACAAGTATGAGTTGCAGTGAAGGTTTTTATAAGCTTGAGGAAGGGCAAAAAGATATAAGTGATGAAATAGTTAAGTTTTGAAACATCTAAAAATGCTAGGGGACATCTGAGTATTTTACCTAAGTTAAGGTAAAGCAGATGGAAAGAAGGGTTTATAAGAACCTGATTAATTGTAACCCTAAATAGTGCCAACAGCATGAAGTCTGGTATAATGTCATGTCCTAAATTACAAAAACTCTTGTTTTTCACACATAGGTATTAATATTGGCATTTAATGTTAAGAAAACTAAGATGATGTGCAACAATTCAAACATATTGATATGAAAAATTGAATTATTGAGGAAGGAAGGGTGGATTGGCAATACAAGTTTCGCAAGCATAATGCTGATAAAATATATGAAGCTCAAACATACTTGTTCCTGTAAATGTCCTTGTCCCCGGTCGCTGTTCAGGCAGCTATTCAAAATAATCAGAAAGGTTGTAGGGGCCTTCGGCTTCGATCAGAAATAACCCAACCAGTGTAACTCAACCAGTATATAGGGGCTAGGGCCTTGACTCAAAGCTCAAAGATCTTGACACAACTCGACTCAAACCAAACTCAAACTCAACTAAACAATTTTCAAAATAAAATTAAGGTCCTTTAGAAAAGAGTATCATCCTAAAATTTTAGCAAGTTCCCACCGCTAGTATTACGTCATCGGTACCTACCGCCCAAAGGTATATATCGCCTTGGCCCAAATAACCAAGATATCTCCTGCACCAGCTTGCTAGGGAATTAATCAATGACCTCAAAACCCATTTCCTAGTGACGTCATGAATGAGCTATTTCTTATCTATGGTGACGTAAAACATGCAGGATGCTCCGTATTTGAAACAAGTCCACCACAACATGAACAAAATATGCTGCATGCCCTCAAAGCTGTATTTTTCGCAGTAGTTGGCCGCCAGGAACTGCTAGTGAGCCAGTAAGTTTTGACGTCGCAGCATATAATAACAATTACATTATTTATAATTTATTACGAAAAGTACATGCTCATTTATTTATAAGTGAATACATAAATATATGTTTGCTTGTGACGTAAAAAAAACTGGCTCACTAGCGGCCAAATGCTGCGAAAAGTTCCTCTCTTAGCCCGAGTACATCCATTCATCTGCATTTGTTTACGTTTTGTGTGCATGCTGCTGTGCGCTGTGCTGAGTGTTGAATTCTATTTTGAGTTGCCCGTTGCGGTTGGTTCCGGTCGTGAGAATTTCCGCACGAGTTTTGACCTGGGTCAGTCATGCGATAATTCTTATTTTCACAGCCCAGCTCTCCCAGTTTTGTCCAGTGTTGCAGCCGGCAGTGTTGTCTACGCTGTGGAACTCTGAGGTGGCCGGTGACCGGTGGGTGAGTTCAAGTTGTATTGTCACTATCGGTGATGTCCTTGGGTGATGTCCATTTTGCCCGCCTGGAACTTTAATGTAAATTGGGGTCAACTCACCTGGTGGGCTATAGGTACTACCCCAATAATTTGGGAATATATAATACCACGCAGAGGCACAGCCAGGGGGCAAAGGTTAGGTTACAGGCATGCGCATCAGTTGGGCAAACTACGGGGAGGCGATCAAAAAATGGATCGATCAAAAAATAGATTGTGACGTCATAAAATGGCGGAGCACTAGCAATGCCCTTATAATGGAGATCCGATCTAAAAATTGATTATTTTGCTGACAGCATCCCTCACCTTCAAACCAATTATCACCTCTCTAAGAAAATGCTCATCACAGCTCTGAATTTTATTGTTTTTCAATATGAATCTGGCACTATCACTCGATCATATATGCCTGTACCGGCAAAATCGATGTTGGACTTTGGCATCTGACTTTGGTATCTGCCAAAGTCCAACATTGATTTTGCCGGTACATTTTTTTTGCCGGTACAATTGAAAACAAAATGAGCGCGTGATGAGCATTTTTTAAGCATGATAATTGGTTTGAAGGTGAGGATGTCAGCAAGTAAATCAATTTTTAGTATCGGATCTCCTTATAATGCGCATTCGCTCGCCCATTATGACGTCACAATCTATTTTTTGATCGATCCATTTTTTTATCGCCTCCCCGTAGTTTGCCCAACTGGCATGGAAGGTCTCAAGGGACCTGAGGAAGCCTGCTCGATTAAAAGGTCCAAGGGGGCTATTATCAATCATTTGTCATTCCCTTATGGGTCACAGGGGTCCGACCGGTGTTGGAATTTTGTCTGCTTTCTGGTCTGGTATTTTGCCCTCCACCTTCAGTGAGTTACCCTGCTTCGACCTCAGCACTTTCGGGTCCAACCAACGCCCGAGTCTTGATCTGCCAGTGCATTCCCCAGCTGCAGTGGAGGTGCAAACTTTGTGCATGAATAAGTTTTATTCTGGACTCCAGAATATGCCTAGATTATGAATTATATGATATAAATTATAAATCCAAGTAATAAGTATGAACCCTACTAAATATATCCACTTATATTCTGTAGTCCAGAATATAGTATTTCTAGAGTCAAGAATATAACTAATTTGTGCACAAAGTTTGTATCTCAGCTTGTTTATGCTGCAGTAGCGTGACCTGAACCCAAAAGGCTGAGGTCAAAATGGGGGTAACTCACGGAAGAGATCAAAATACTGGACCAGAAAGCAGCCAGAATTCCAATGCTGCAGGGTGCCCATCAAGAATGGCCCAGATACCTACCCCTTGCATTTGCTGAATACTTTTCAAAAAGCCACATAGGAGCCCTCAAACCAGGCAGGATGGTAATTCTTGTGCATGTTAAGGGCCCTCGGGCCTCAGAGACACTGAAGGCCTTTCAAAGCCAACCCAGGGGGCCTCTTGGGCATGCCCAGGGGCCAGGGACCCATTGAGCCAACTTAGAGGCCCCCAAAACCTGTCCAGGGGCCTCTTGCACATGCCCAGGGTCAGGGGTCCATTGAGTCCTCTTAGGGGCCCTAAAAACTGTCCAGGGGCCTCTTGGGCATGTCAAGGGGCCCATTGAGCCCTCCCAGGGGCCCATTGAGCCCTCCCAGAGGCCCATTGAGCCCTTCCAGGGACCCAAAAATCCTGCCCAGGGGCATCTCAAGCATGTCCAGGGGCTCATTCAGCCCTCCCAGAGGCCCATTCAGCCCTTCCAGGGACCCAAAAATCCTGCCCAGGGGCATCTCAAGCATGTCCAGGGGCACATTGAGCCCTCTCAGAGGCCCCAAGAACTGCACAGAGGCCTATCGAGCATGTTTAGAGGCCCATTAGAGCCTGTTTAGGGGCCTTTCGAGCATGCCCTGGGGACCATTGAGCCTGTTCGATAAAGTAGCTGGCACAGTCCATTGCCAGGTCTTATGGGCCCCTTAGAAGGCTGGAGGGTCCCTGGACAGACCAGAGGACACCTGAAAGGTTAAAAAGGCCCCCTGTGCAGATCAGAGGGGGCCCTGACCAGACCGAAAGTTTTTATTGCGGAGTAAGCCCTCTTTGTATTAAATATATATCACCCACTCCACATCATGTCTTTCCGCGAATCCCAGATGAGCACAGGTTGTAAGGGTGTTTGAAAGGTCGGAGGGGCCCATAGACGATCTGAAGGGTCCCTGGGCCTTTCAACAGCAAGAATGTAGTTGGCTAGGGAATAAAACTCAAAATTTTCGCGCCGCTCCGCGGTGCAATTTAACTAAAAATTTGATTATAGGCAGGTTTAAAAAATCACGCCAATGCTCGGCGCATTTATGTGTTATATTGCTACTTTCCAATATGATTGGGCCAGCGTTGTCGATTTATGAAAACGAGGGGGGACTAAGAGGGACTGATCCAAGGGGAGTCTATCAGCGTCATGGCTTTACCGAACCCACCGAAATCCGTAGAAAATTAACACATTTTAAAGAAATGCTATGCAGCTTGTACAAAGGGAAGTATTTTGTATCGATTCAATAACGCAAAAACAGATGAAATCTCATGAGTTTTGGACTTCTGTCGGACGCCCTATCAAACCAACGCCTTCGGCCAGTCAGCATCCCCCAGAAGGCCAGAGGCAGGGCTGCGGAGTCGGTCGGTTGTCAAGTGACTCCGACTCCGACTCCGACTCCGACTCCGACC
>VOPJ01014088.1:0-38583 GCA_014673585.1 Semibalanus balanoides
TGTGAAATTTGACCTTTGATGACCTCTGGTGACCTCAATATTGACCTTAGCTAAAAATGCTCTCTTTAACTTCAAATGCACATGTTGAGATCTTTCGAATGTGTTTTTTTGCATCTTTCTATCACTTTTCGTTTTCGAGTTAGAGGGGATGTCATTTTGACCCCCCCACCATGGCGAAGTTGTCTCAGAGGCCCACCAGGGCGCGGGTTAACCTCGATTTATTGTTTTATATTTGAAGAAAACATTTTTGTTTTTATTGTGGTATACGTATACCTATTGACTTATCGGCACATTTGGAAAATAAATAAATGTAAGTTGGAGTCTTCAACTTGTACTGGGTGCTGTGCCCAGTACAATTTGGGGGTTTTAATTTTACTGGGTACAGTGCAGTGGTGTCAATCGGTAACCAAAATTTTGGTTACCGAAAAAAATGTTTGATCGATTTGGTAATCGGTCGGTCAGGCTTATCAATTTTTGGACACTTTTCGGTCAGCTTGATCTTAAGCAATTCACTTTTTTGTCACATTTTTACGCATTCTTATTTCTACCCAACAATTCGATTCACAATTTGCTCGAAAATCAATTAGTTCATGTATTTATTTATTTTTTTGTCTTGCTTGCGGGCTGCGGCATCCACTATTTTGCTTTGAAAATGTATTTAGTTCCGTTTTCACAATGATAATGTTTTTTTGGAAACTGTACATTTGCGTTTTATGAATTATGATGTTAACAAAACTATTTTTGCCAGTGAGTATAAATAGGTATACTATTTGAAAATCGATCAAATCTTGGACATTTTTGGCCTCAACAAAAATCGGTCAATATTTGTACAACCAAAACGCCTGCTGTTTGGTATTGGATTGGTTTTGGTCAGGAAATTTCGGGAAAATGACATCACTGGTACAGTGTACCCAGTGTACCCCTTGGTGGTTACGCCCATGGCATCTCCTCCCCTTATCTACGTCCATGGGCAAATGAAAGGCTATGGCAATGGTACACAGACGTGCAGCCAGGAATTGCTAAAGGGCTGTCCCGGGTCGAAAGCCGAGGGCGGCAATACGTCTTCCGAGGAGGGACGCATGATGTTTTCCAAGGGAAGTATAATGCGCTCTGAGTGCGGTAAAATCCCTTTTGAGGGCGGCAAGATGTCTTCCAAGGGCGGCATGTTACCTTCAAAGGGCGCCAAGGGCGGCAAAACTGCCTCCTTACCAGAGCCGCCAGCCGGCATAATGCACTCTGAAGGGTGGCAACATGCTTCTGAGCTAGCGGCAAGGACTGTCTTCCGAGGACGGCATGAAGCCCTGCAAGCAACGGGTGTGTATACATCATCACACCATACTATTGTCGCCTCACTATGCCACCAACTTCCCGCTTTGGCCCCACCATATTTGTATAATTCGAAAACCGTCCTGCGTTTAAAATACAAATTTTTTTCCCTTAAAATGAAAAGCAGCAGGCACGTGCCCAATAACTTATTTTTCATTCAAGCTCTAACATCTCCGAGGGCGACGAAAATGCTTCGGTGGGCGGCATAATGGCGGTTGTGACTAAGCAACTGTGCAGTCGGCGGCCCTGGGCCCTGCATGCTTGCGTTCCTGCGAGTGCAGTTGTCGCCCCTCGAGTCGTGAGTGCTGGCGGCACCCCCTAATGGATCGGAAATGAGTCCCCTTTTTGACTGGAGATGACAACCCCAACATCTGTGCCCTCCCCCTCTCGAAATGTGTTTTCTGGATATGCGCATGGACCAATTCCTTTGCCTTTTGCCTTTGATTATTTGATTTTATTATTTTGTATTTGAATATTTCCCACTGTACCTGCCATGATGCACCGAAGCGATGGGTACCATTTTTATGTCTGTTCGCTTTATTGTTTGCAAGTGTTTTTGCTGATATTTTCCTTTCTTCCCTGATACATTTTATGGAGACGCTATTCAATTATTCATGTTTCAGCACCTCACCTCTTTTTATGTGAAAGAGGGCCGGAAAATTAAGCAAGTGAAATCAGAGGCGGATCCAGGGGGCAAGAGTCAACGCCAGCTCCCCTGAAAGGCCCTGGAACCATGTTTGTCCCCAATCCACAAAAAAACGGTCATTGGACGTACACACATACCAACGGCTACAGTTGCAGATGAACTGAGACGCGCTCCCCCTTTCAACAATTTTATCTCTTTCTCTGATGGCCTGACGGCGTTGCTAACCCCCCCACCCCTCCCGCTTAATATTGTTGAATGCATATGTCACTGTGTTCCCCCCAAAACAAAAACAAAAGACACGGACATTCGCCCGTGTTTTTGCTGCTGGATTTGCTAGAATTCGCCCCTGAGTGAAATTTAGAAAGTTAATGGGTTTTTTGCGCCCCTCTAGAACGCGCGCCCTCCTCTGGGTTTGACGCCCTGCAGTGGACCCCCCACATCACACACACACAGACACATTTTGAGAAGGTAGCGACGCCCCTATCGACCACCTTCAGATTATCTTTCTAGTAGACGTTTGATTTTCCAATTGGGTCTGCAGTGGCAGGAATATTTTTATCTGCACTCTCTGAGATGCAAAGATAGAGATTGTTTTAATGCTCGTTCAACGAAAAGGGGTGAATAATGTGTTATATTTGCATCCCTTGAGATGCCAAGATAAGGTCACGTCGTACGCGAACGTTTGACAAAAAATCAAGTAAGAACTGAACTGAACTTGCAATCAACTCTACTAGAAAGATAATGCATTCTCATGTTTTCCCTCGTGGAAATAGGAAATTTTTTCCGCGCGTGTTCCTGACAAAACCTCGCTCCTTCGTCGCTCGGTTTTTCAGTCACCCGCTTGGAAAATTTATCCTTATCTTTTGCTTATCTTCCACTCGGAGCCATGAAGAATACTCTTCATCATGCACAAAAATGCATTTCGGCTTTTGCGTTTTACTTCTAAATCTATGGAACAAACAATGTGTTATAAGGACATTTTTCGCGTTTTAGACAAAACGAAAGCAGATAAATTGACGTCAATAATTGTATTCCCGTCCGAATTCAAGGCTATCATGCCATCTTGTGTTTGGGGGCGTGAAGGTGTGCTGGACACTGTAGGAGGGAGGGGAAAGTGCCTAAGTGTGAGTGTGTGATGTGCATTGTGTGATGCAGGCGAAGGGAGACCAGAATGCCGAAGTGTGAATGCCGGAGTCATGCCAGGGTGTGAGTGTTGTTGTGTGAGTGCCGTATTGAGAGGGTGTGAACGTGGAGGTATGGGTGCGGGATTGTGAGTGCCGAGGTGTGAGTGCCGTATTGAGAGGGTGTGAACATGGAGGCATGGGTGCGGGATGTGACTGCCGAGGTGTGCGTGCCGGTATTGAGATAAGGGGTGAACATGGAGGTGTGGGTGGGGATTGTGTGAGTGCCAGGTGTGATGCTGTATGAGAGGGTGTGGAACGTGGAGGTGTGGGGGGATTTGTGAGTGGTTCGAGGTGTGAAAGTAGCGTATTGAGAGGGTGTGAAACATGGAACGGTGTGGGTGGCGGGATTGTTGAGTGCGAGGTGTGAGTGCCGTATTGCAAGCGGGTGTGAACATGGAGGTGTGGGTGCGTATGAGAGGTGTGAACATGGAGGTGTGGTGCGGACTTGTGAGTGCGAGGTGTGAGTGCCGTATTGAGAAGGGGGTGTGGAACTGGAGGGTGGGATGCGGGATTGTGAGTGCGAGGTGTGAGTGCCGTAATTGAGAGGGTGTAACATGGAGGTGTGGGTGCGGGATTGTGAGTGCGAGGTGTGAGTGCCGTATTGAGAGGGGTGTGGAAACATGGAGGGTGTGGGTGCGGGAATTGTGAGTGCCGAGGTGTGAGTGCGTATTGAGAGGGTGTGAACATGGAGTGTGGGTGGGGATTGTGAGTGCCGAGGTGTGAGTGCCTATTGAGAGTGGGGTGTGAAATGGAGGTGTGGGTCGCGGGAGTTGTGAAGTGCCGAGGTGTGTAGTGCGTATGAGGGAGGTGTGACTGGAGGTGTGGGTGCGGGATTGTGGTGCCGGGTGTGAGTGCCGTTGAGAGGGTGTGAATGGAGGTGTGGGGTGCGGGATTGGTGAGTGCGAGGTGTGGTGCGTATGAGAGGGGGTGTAGAAATGGCGAGGTGTGGGTGCGGGATTGTGAGTGCCGAGGTGTGAGTGCGTATTGAGAGGGGGGTGTGGAACATGGAGGGTGGGTGCGGATTGGTGAGTGCCGAGTTGTGAGTGCGTATGAGAGGCGTGTGAACATGGAGGTGTGGGTGGGATTGTGAGTGCCGAGGTGTGAGTGCCGTATTGAGAGGGTGTGAACATGGAGGTGTGGGTGCGGGATTGAGAGGGTGTGAACATGGAGGTATGGGTGCGGGACTGTGAGTGCCGAGGTGTGAGTGCCGTATTAAGAGTGCCGATGTGTCAGTACCGGGGTGTGAATGCCGTGTTGTGAGTATGGAGTTATGAGCGCAGTACGGCGGTAGGAGTGCCAGGCTTAGAGCGAGGGGTGTGAACGTGTAGGGCTGGGTGCCGAGGTGTGAAGGTGTGATGGACTGCCGAGGTGTGAAGGTGTGATGGACGCCATCGGCCGAACACCAACCGGTGATGGGTCCTTCGGGCGGACTGCTGAAGATGGATCTTTGCCCCGGAAAGTTCGCCTATCACCAGTGACCGCTGAGTGGGGTCTAATGCATATTGATGGCGTCACGGCGGCTCAAACGGGAGCAGTGGAACAGCCGCAGCACAATCTCGACACACCATGAACGCGAGGTGTGACAAGCAGCGATAAGTCGAGCTGATACCGAGCTACCGGCTTTTAGGGCTCCTTAAAAGTCTTTCCACTCTTTCGGGCAGAGGACGGCGTCAAAGAATATCGAGGCTTCGGAGAGATGAGACTGCCAATTTAGTATTCATTGGTCTCGTCAGCAGTAAACAGGTGGTTAAGGTACTGTGGACAATATAATAATGGCCTCTCACTCAGTGCAGAACGGCACTTACTTAAGCCATCGGTTTTACGACAAAACCTTTTCTCATATTGTATTTGTTGGATTGGATCAAATCGGACTTCATTATGTTGTTTGTATTGTGTCACATACAAATATTGTATGTAGACTTACATATGAAGAAGTATCAAAGGCATGTCATGAGGTCAAATATACATAACCACTTTATAACACGCGCACGGCTGAGGGGTTGATTCCATCTCCAGCTTTTAATGAATAGCGGGAAAATAGTTACGCGTAGCGCAGCCAAATTTTGCACAGCTGCTTAACCCGCGAGTCACTGGGGGGCTTTTTTAGCCCCCCCCCCCCCTGAGGAATATCTAAAATATCTAACGAAAAAATGCAGATATCAACGCCAAACTTTGAGTACCTGACCGTGCATCTTTTTTACACCCTTTGCATATTTTTTTTTAATTTCGTCAGATTTTTTTTTTTAGATAAAGCCAAGTTAGTGACGTCACTACACACGATTTTGACACCAAAATCAGCTCAGCTTTTAGGCAGACTGTACGAATGTCATGTAATAGACAAAATGGAATCCGAAAAAAAAGAAGAAGATAGCAATGTCAATGGCTACATATGGCTATACTCAGATTTTTGAAAAAGTGATTTTTGACCCCAAATTTGTTCAAAAAAATTACTTTTTTGAGAAAAACGAACCAACAAAATCAAACTGTTTTTCAGATATTCAAAAAAACCCGGATATATGTACCAATACCCTCAATACATATTACACAACCACACACACTCGGACCCCCATCCATTTACAAATCGCATCATCTGTCTTCCAGCAGTGATACACCATTAGACTGACACGTACTTACGATCGACACAATGTAAAAAGGTACAGTGGCGTATCATCGCACGACAGCCACTCACACAATCTAGTAGAAATGAACTTTCCAATTATTTTACTGTACTCATCCTATACTTCCTGTGAAACAGGAGATAACAAGTCAACACTATACGAGACACAACTGTCACCTATCTTCTTCATGACGGACAAGGAACTAGCCGCTCACTAGTTGCAACTATGATATCTACTCCAAGGCTTACTAGCTATTAACAAGGTCACATTCTATAACTCAGCACTTGAGACTCTCGCACACTATACTTGATAGACTGAAGTTGACACTTGAGCAACTATGTACATCTTATTCTCATTCACTGTACTCTTAATTCAGGTGTTTGGAAAAAAAAAATTCAAAGTATACAATTTCCCGATGATGACCTCACAGTAACCATAGATAATCGCTACAGAGTATTTCTGATTAATGAGCTATGACTGATAATAACAGATTAGGAATCTTCAGTTTTATGACGCATAAGTGTCGACCACGTCTAAGTTTGTGTATGGACCTGACATTTGAGCCTTGACATATTCCCTAATTTGTTCCAGGAAAAATACCTGGTTTTAGTTCTTAGCTACACTCTTAATCTTGAGATAGATGGACAATATCTTGGATTGAACAATTCTCGACGCACGTGAATCCTGAGGTTGTTATAATAGCGATGTGCAACACAAATTGGATATCTTTGCTATTGAAATATAGTTGTGTCTAGCTAAATACACATAAAGTATCAGTATATGGTGCCTAATAGGCTAAATAATGTTTATACACACCTGTCGCTTTTGAGCCTCGACCTGTGACGCTCATCACATCGACCTTCTGAGGGAAACACACAACACATAGCATTAGTTAATATACCGTATGGCACTGAATGTGATTTCCTCAGGGCTCTATCGATTGCCGTTTGGTTCAGCGCGATCGTCTGATTGGTTCCGAAGATACAAGGGGGGCTAAAAAAAAGCCCCCCCCCAGTGTCTCGTGTTACAGAAATACCCCAGTGACTGCCGGGTTAAGCATCAGTCAATCACATAGTCTGACATTTTTAACTCGGTTCATCTCAGATCAGGTCACCAGGCCAGATCACGTGACACCGTGATCACGTGAAAATTATACCTACTGTTCTCACGTTTATGACGAGAGCTTCTAACAATTCTTTTGATGTGCTCGTAGGCGACAAATTTGGAGTATAGGCGCTTTTAACCATATTCATGATGAATAGGTCAGGTCAACTTAAGAATTTGACCTCAGGTTTTGGTCAAGTGGTTGCCAAAGTAAGTAATACTGCATATTGGAAGACGTGTCTCGATAAGACAAACACCTATGTACCGGTTTCACTTCTGTATCTTCATTCTGTCAATAGTTATTGAAAACAATGCGTTGATGACCTCGGATGACCTCGGATAACCCTGTAGAGAACAATGATTAACAAATTACACCTGGGTCATCATGAATGGCCTATTATGACATCATTCAGGCACTGGCGGATCCAGAAAGTGTTATTTTGACAGTTTGGGGGGGCCAAATCCCAAAAATTATCGCATAATTTTGAAACTCATCGGATTTCGCTGCTTATGTGATCAGGAACTGATTAAACAAACGCTTTCTCTAGTAGAGAAAGTTGCTTAGTTTTATTAGGACTCAAATGACTCGGGAAATGTTTTGTCAAATTTGCCGCCGATTTTGGGTGGTTTGGGGGGGCCATGGCCCCTTTGCCCCCCCCCCCCCTGGATCCGCCCTTGCATTCAGGTGGAATTGGGCAGTTATCATTCGTATGCTCGGAAAAGGAAGTATTTGAATAGTTCTCCATTTACTTATAATATGTTGCTATATAATGGGAGGTCAAGAAATTGACCTGACCTTATGTCACCGATAAAAAGTGACATGAACAAATTGTAGGTACTTATAACTTTGAGAAATCCTGTAAGTTTTAAACTGATTGGCTAAAACTGTGTCTGTGGTATGACGCAAACGTTTTGGAGGTTTAAATCATAGCTGCACCTACACTGTGTTTTGTTAAGCCGGCTCCCCATCGGTATTGACTATAGAGCCTCCTGGACGTTTCTTTCGAACTGGACCTCGACGGGACGAGCCTCTTTTGTGTTGATTTTATACTGATATGGTATCAGTTATATGGGGGAAAAAATAATGCTTAATTGTATTACTGGAATCTGGAAAGAGCTTGGCGTCGCATGTCCATATCAGCGATGGACAATAATAAAAGAGCGACTGTCAAACATCACAACGAGTGAACAATGGGCATTCGGAAAACAAAACAGTAACACTGACAAACATGGTACGTTTCGGGGTCGCCACAATTTAAGCTATTAATTTACCCATTGATTCGTTCAGGTCTCATTTGATTAAGTGTATTATATGTCTAAGACTGCTTACTTTAAAACAGCTTGTTTCTAGCACTCTCACTATCGATGCGTCAGATATTCAAGGAAATGCATTTTGCTTAATCGTTCCTTGCACCAGTTACCTACTGCCCTTAGTGATCTGCAAATATGCATGTATACAGGAACAGGAATCAGGAAGGCGCAGATCACGCGTGTTTTCTCTCTTCGATTTCGAGCCATGATAGGCTTGTCATTACAGGATGACTGAGACATTCCTGGAAGGAGAGAGAGCTCCACTCTACAAGTGAAACTGAGCCCAGTGGCGAAGTCGGCCGCTGTTGACTGCAGTGAGCTGGCCCAGTGATCTCATTCGGCCGAATTGCCTGTCTGATTGGAATCTAAGCGCCGCCGTAAATCCCGAATCGCGCCGTTCGTCTCGGTGCTGGACCAGCGCGCCCACCGGGGCCCTGTGACAAATAGCGCTGACAGCCACTGTCGCCGGGCTGAACGGAGCTGCGGAGCCGCACGGCCGAGGTACTACTGAAACGAAGCTAGACAGGCAGCCACCGGCCCGGCCCCAACGCCCCGCGCTCATCACGTCACTCTGAGTTAGGCGGAGAGTTCGGGCAGCCACGGGAATCCGACAACACAGGCAACCTCGCTCTGGAGGTAGCGGGGTCGGACGGGCCGCGGTCGACGCACGGTTAATTCCTCGCTCTGATTGTCAAGTGTCTGTTGAGACAGGTTTGATCAGATCGTCAGTGAAGTATACCTACCATAGTTCGTCATGGGCCCACAAACCCCAAGCCTGGCCCAGCCCAGGTCCATGATCACAAAGCCCTGGCCCAGACCAGGCCCAGTCAAATTCATCATATTGAGGCCCATGCCCGGTCCGACCCACTCATATTAAGCATATAATTATTTTTACAAAATTTGCCAACACTATCTTACCATATTTGCTTGTATGTTATAAATGATGAGTAATATCACTCACCTACCCTAGCAGCACATAACGTTGCCACAACGTCATTGCAACGTTGACAATTTCAGGACAACGTTTATACGAAGTAATTATGTCGTGAAAACGTTGTCACAACGTCTTGAAAGTAATGTGTGCTACCAGGGTGTGTGTTGCTGTAGAAGTAAGCTGCTGGTTAAAATATTTTCAGATCTGACCTGGCTTGCGCGGCGCGATCACTACTTCAACATTCTCAGCCCAGGCCCGCCCAGAGCCCAGTGATTTTCCTTAAAGTTGAGGCCCATCCCAGGCCCAGCCCATGGCCCGTGGACCAGCCCAGCCCATGGCGAATTATGATACCTACCGTATGGGGTGTATAACAAATGTCATATGTTGGTTATCGCTTCTACAGAGCAAAGAAAATGCCGCAATCGGCGAATTGTATATCTAATAATATATTATTTTTCCTGCTTATTCTGCAAAGGCATCAGAATAGGATGTTTGAATTAAGCATCAAAGCCAGGCACCAGACACATTCCCTTGAGATTTGATTTGATAGCTTTTCGTTTTATGAGATCCAATTTGTAGTACGTCATCGTTTTTATTTAATTATTAGCCAACATATCATTATGACTGAAGAAGTTTCATTTCAGCACATCATACCGTTTCTCTTCCATCTGATGCAAAGGATGCTTCAGTTTAGTGATAAGCCACTTTGATTAAAGAGTTGAGCCTCATTCAAGACTCATTAAAGAAAGCAAAATGTGCGTCGCTTTAGGTACTTTAAGAGGAATAGTTAATCTTCAACACTTGCTTTAAACTGAGATAGAATAATTAGATAGCAGCGAGAACGGACAAAAGAAGTGTGGTGAACGAATTTATTCGCTGCGCTCAGTAACTTCGACACAGAATCAAAAATTATACTGTAAATTGGCGGCTTTGGACCGCCGAAACGGCCGGGCATCAGTGTGGCATTACATCCGGGACCTTCGATACACTCTCTGACACAAAGGTCCCTTTCCATTGGCGTCGCGCCAACACCCGGCCATCCGGTACAGCCACCCGCGCGGCGCAGCCGACCCATGTCAGAGACTGAAGTTAGAGAAACTGGCTTAGTTCTCATCGAATATCCAGCGATCTCCACACCACAGTCATATTTTCATTTTTCAGCTGATTATACTCCTTACGGATTTTTGTTTAATATGTTAAGTTAAACAACTCACTTCAAATCGGTTACAAAACTTCAAAAATGTATGCATAAACGAAAGCAAAAAACAAGATAAAAGATTCGTTTCATCGGAATCCATGCACTATCACTATTATTA
Organism: Semibalanus balanoides; assembly: GCA_014673585.1. NCBI lineage: Eukaryota > Metazoa > Arthropoda > Thecostraca > Balanomorpha > Balanidae > Semibalanus > Semibalanus balanoides. The sequence continues at coordinate 10,440 of VOPJ01014088.1, forward strand.
TGCAGGCCGATTCCACCTCCCAGGACCCTGTGCTGCAGTCACCGACGTCTCTAAGCCTATATAACGTGCGTGTCTATCTATGACTGACGGCCGCTGAAGACGCTGGACGTGGAGTGAGCGTGGGACACCCGACCTCCGCCTGCTGCCGACACAGCCACCCTGTGATGAACACCGAGCAGTAATCCTCGCCCCGTATCGACACACAGATAGCGGCATTATCCGCCCTGTCATGACAGCAGCGGCCGGCATCGGCTGTCTGTCAGCGGCTGTCATGACAGCAGCGGCCGGCATCGGCTGTCTGTCAGCGGCTGTCATGACAGCAGCGGCCGGCATTGGTCGGTAGGCGTGCCGGCGATTAGCTGTTTACAACGGCCACCTGACAGTGAGCCATGCGGGGAGGGAGCCGGCGGTGGGGGGGTTCGCCGCCGGGCCGGCTCCAAACCACGTCCTACACACGACCGCCCACGACCGAACCACGACCGACCCACGACCGAACCACGACCGACCCACGACCGACCCACGACCGACCCACGACCGACCACGACCGACCCACGACCGACCCACGACCGACCCACGACCGACCCACGACCGACCCACGACCGACCCACGACCGACCCACGACCGACCCACGACCGACCCACGACCGACCCACGACTGACGAGCGACCCACGATACCCTTAGACCAGGGAATCGATGCAAAACGGAGGATTTGCATGGGCGGCCGACGTGTACCGAACCGTGCACCCAGGGCTGGTGATTAGGAGCGGTAAATCTGCCTGGTGCCGCCCCGTCGAAAGACCCGGCCGCTCGAGCTCCGCGGCTCATGGCGATAATCGTCTGCTAATTAGGTGTCGTGGTAGTACTGCGTGCAGGTGCGCCACCTGACCGGCACGGTAAAAAGAGGGAAAAGTCGCTATATTTCATGTACGAACTATGGGCCCATGACGAACTATGGTAGGTATACTTCACTGACGATCTGATCAAACCTGTCTCAACAGACACTTGACAATCAGAGCTGAGGAATTACCGTGGCGTCGGACCCGGCCGTCCGACCCCGCTACTCAGAGCTGAGGAATTGCTGTGTTGTCGGACCCGGCTGCCCGAACTCCCGCACTACTCAGAGCTGACGGATGAGCGCGGCGTCGGGGCCGGGCCGGTGGCTGCCGCAGCTCGTTCAGACCGGGCCGGTGGCTGCCGCAGCTCGTTCAGACCGGGCCGGTAGCTGCCGCAGCTCGTTCAGACCCGGCCGGCGGCTGCCGCAGCTCGTTCAGACCCGGCCGACAGTGGCTGTCAGCGCTATTTGTCACAGGGCCCCGGTGGGCGCGCTGGTCCAGCACCGAGACGAACGGCGCGATTCGGGATTTCTCCTCTCTTGTCAGACAGCACAGTTGATTTTATATCCTTACAGACAGCACAGTTGATCTTATGTTCCCACAGACAGCACAGTTGATCTCCTGTCCTTACGAACAGCACAGTTGATTTCCTGTCTTCTCAGCCAGCGCTGTTGATGACTTACTCCACACAAACATATATAGTTGATGTTCTCTCTTTAAACCCGCTAATTTTATGTCCTTTTCTCCCCACTAAGACACAGACGATGTCCTTTCCTCCCATGCAGCACAGTTGATTGTGTGTTCTCTCATCGGAACTCAGTTGATGCCCTCTCGTCACATCGGAACGCAGTTGATGCCCTCTCGTCACATCAGGAACACAGTTGATGCCCTCTCGTCACATCGGAACACAGTTGATGCCCTCTCGTCTCATCGGAACACAGTTGATGCCCTCTCGTCACATTTGATGCCCTCTCGTCACATCGGAACGCAGTTGATGCCCTCTCGTCACATCGGAACACAGTTGATGCCCTCTCGTCACATGGAACACAGTTGATGCCCTCTCGTCACATCGGAACACAGTTGATGCCGTCTCGTCACATCCGAACACAGTGTCGCGTGTGGAGTAGTTTGGCTGTGTGATCGATGGAAGGTTATTTGTCCTTCGCTGTCCCCAACAAACACGCATTATAGCGCGCACGAGACTGGGGTGGCCGCCGGGACTCATTAGGTCTGTTTCCCCTCCCAGTCTCTGCGGGCTGCGACTGGCTGGCCCCCTGCTGCAGGCCCCGGTAATTGAATTAGTCCGCTCTTGATGGATACGAGTTTTGATCGTAGAGAAAGTTTTATTTCGGTGCGTTGGTCTGGAAGCGGACTGTGTAGATTGTGACATGATGCAGGCAACACTTTTTGTTTTGGAATGTGATATCAAACAAACTGCGAAGCTCGCCATGTGCTTGCATGGCGAGGTTCGCAGTATGTTGATAATGAAATGGTGGAGGCAGACTTGTGGATATGCAACTTGATTCCTTTTAATACTCACGAAGATTACTGGAAATACAAAATATATCGTAAATATGTTGTCTTCTATAGCTCATAAGACAACACTATAATTTGCGATGCTTCAACCCGGCATTGGCTGGGGTCTCAGTCGAACGCCATTGGCTGCGGGTGAAGGCGTTTCCCCCTTGTTATCTTCCGAACCAATAACGGCATCGAGACGCGCAAGACGGCAATCGAAAGCTCTCAATAAGACCCATCTAAAGCTGACGTTAAATTTTCAAAATAAGGTCACATGTCAGATCACTGTCAGGTCAAAGGTCAAATGTTAGATATTTGAGTTTGTGGGCCATACTTTCCATGCAAAACCTTAAATTGAGACTATTATCGCACAAAGTGCTCTCAAAGATATGATGCATCTCCCGTATAAGCAAAAGCGCAAAAGTAAAAATGTAAGAAAAGTTCAAGGTCAAATCAGGTCAGGTCAAATCAGGTCACTATTGGAAAGAAGTCATGCGATCCATGTTTTATGGGTTATTTTACATATATATTTCGATTTTAGCTGCCATTTGCACACCTGGCCCGATGTAAGGTCAAGGTCAGGTCATTTAAGGTCAAAACTTTGAATGGATGAATGTAAATACAAAGGCATGTTTCTTAAGCAGTTTCGTCTCACACAAACAGTAGTACCAATTTTAAGTATCTTGTAAAAACGTACTTTAAAAAATGGTGTCATGAGAAAGTTACTCATACTTAGGAAGCCATCAGTCTTTCCGAAATACAGATATTCCTTTGAAAATTTGTTTGGGTATTTAACATATGTGGTTCTCTTACATATATTCCGTTTTTGGAAATGTTAAAAAAGAAGTTTATTTGGAAACCAAATTTACCCCAAAAAATAGTTTTGTTTTTATTTTCGGGAACAAAACGAAAATGTTCAGAAATTCAAGACGGCCAATTTTTACCGCTTGCAATTTGCTATAGTTCGACGTTTTGTATTGTATTTTTCTTCATGAGTGCTTGTTGTGCAGCCTGTTGGAGTAAAGCTGATATTAGCCGCTTACACGAGGGATTTATTTTTACTCGGTAGTTCCCGGTAGTACCCGGTAGTATTTCGTGCGTTTTTGGGTATTTGAGTCTAAGAACACGTTTTTTTCCGGATTTTTTTGCGTCAATTGAACCTTTATAATTCATAAAGTTTCAATTGATATCAAAAATATCCGGGAAAAGCCGTGTTCTTAGACTCAATTACCCAAAACGCATGAAATATTACCGGGTACCAGGGGCGCAGCCAGGGGGGGCATTTGGGGCAAATGCCACCCCTCCCCCCGTCGCGGCTGAGAGGGGCCCCATCTCGGGTCTGAAAGGGGCCCATCGTCTCGTGGACTCGTGGGGCGGTGGGGCCCTCTGCCGGTCTGACCGAAGGGCCCACTCGGTAATTCGTATTCGGTGACCTTGAGGGGCCCCTTGGTCGGCATGAGGGCGCTCTGTCGATTTAAGGAGCCCTTTGTCGGCTGAGGGGCCCTCTGTCGGTTTTAGGGGTCACTCTGGACGGTCTGAGGGGCCCCTGGCGGTTTGAGGGCCCCCTGTCTATCTATGGGGTCTTATACGAGGGCCTCTATAACGTAAACATTTTGGAAGGGGTCCCATCAGCCAATGTTAGGGGGCCGCCCCCAAAAAAAAACCTTCGGTCAAGCATTAAATTGTGCCCCACACCCCCCCCCCCGTCGCAAAATCACTGGCTGCGCACCCTGCGGGTACTACCGGTACTTAACCGGATAAAAATAAAATCCTTCGTGAAAACGGCTATTACGTCAAATCGTGTGTAGTGACGTCACTCTAAATTCTGATATTAACTAAAAAAAACGTCGAACGAATTTTGTTTGTTTTGCACTGAAGATGTGAAATTGATGTAGGAGAAGGCAGCCCGAAGCTTCGCGTTGGTCAGCTGTGTTCTTTTTTTAGCTATTAGCTGAAAATACCATGAGGGTGTGCTCTCCCCCAGTCATGGCGGATAACAGCAACTCAAACAGTGCACACCGTCACTTCGACCCATTACTTTCCCTTTTCTCTTTGCTATACGTTTGGCTTCATACACCTGCCAATATTATTACTGATAATGTAATATCCAGCGGTGTACCAACGAAGCTTCGAAATCATAGTGGTGGTCACCCGCGCGGTATGGTGGTATTTACCGCAACTCCCTGAGGATATATTGAACCTCAAGCTGTAAGCGGAATTTAATTGTTAGCATCCATATATCGTAATTATGTACCCACTCAGTCTGAAGCAGCAATTGGATGTAATAGCTTGATGCACGCCTTGTTGTGATCATAAAATGTATAAGTAATCCGTTAAGTGGTTTGTTTTTGCCGTATGATGTGTTACGTTACCCCGAAATTTGAAATACTAGCCGTTTGCACGATGGATTATTTTGCGCGAAATGTTTTAAAACATTTACAAATGTTTTAAAATGTTTTAGTAGTAGCCATTTTCACGATGGACTAATTTGCGAGAAAAAAAATAACCCTTGCCCTACGGGACTATAGGGTGAGGGTTAAAATATTTCTCGCAAATTAACCCATCGTGAAAACGGCTACAACTAAAAAAAAACTGTTTTAAAACATTTAGCGCAAAATAATACATCGTGAAAACGAATACTAGTTTATATTTACACATTTTACCACGGTTTAGTGTATATCACAAAGCGCCCCACAAACAACCATTGATATGAGGTCTAAGCTTTAGACCTCATATCAGTGGATGCTTGTGGGACGGTTGTCCTTTTTATTGCCACTTAGGACATAGGTAGACTGTACCGTTGTCTAGCGCGACGTGCGGCGCAGTCTACCACTTGTTTAATGTTTCTACGGATTTTATGCAATAATCCGTGATGTTTCTAACTCTACGTCGCAGTCTTCAGATGTCATCTTCTTGCGCTCGCAAGAAGACTGCGTGTGTAGGAGTTGTATTTCTTTTTTATGCTCACAGCTTTTTGCAGTAAGCAGCTGGCTTCAAATTAGCTCACATATGATTACCAGAAGCCGAGCGAGCCCTTCTATTTCCATCTGATGGTCATGTATAAGTTCGGCCTTAAATGTTTGCTCTTTATATTTTTCCTCTTGATCATCAATGTTTAAATAGTACACAGCATTATTCTAAGACGGATGCATCAAATTGCAGAATCGGCAGACTTCATAAGCTCAAAAAGTTAATTTGTTGCAATTGACTTATGCTTCATTAGACAGTTTCACAACATGACATCAATTACTGAAACCACCATAATGGTTCAGACGAGTTGCTGGTCACGTGTTTTGTGCGAATCCTGTGCTGTTTTGTCCGAGGTGTTTGATTTCACTCACCAAAGTTATTTGCTGTGGTGTAGGACAGCAATCACCACTTCCCTCTGTTAGCTTACATACTTGTAGCTCACTCTTGTGTTGCAAGTTTTCGTTGTGGATTTCTTGAAATGTTCGTTTGTTTCAGGGCATCGCCTCGCGTGGCTAACGTAACTGTACAAGTTAAAGCTGGCCAATGGAGCTCAAAGGTCTAAGTTGTGTTTCATGGAAAGCCATTTCCGCACCTCTATGACGAATTAACGAGGTCTTTACTTTAATGCGACACGGAGGTTGTTGGGTAATTAAGCCATTACAGAAGTTCAAAGTAAGGTCGCAGGCATGCAATGTTCGTGTTCGGGAGCTTGAAGGAGCTAACCAGTGCTTAGTCAAACAACACAAAGTAGGTTATCACCACGTTTGCCCGTGTATTCCGTAGAGGCTCGCTTGCCTGGCTTCCTGCTAGAAACTGCATACGTTTATACAACTTCACCAAACAATATTATTTCCTCACCCACCCAAACTTCGCCAATGCACTTTTAATTATTTTCACTCAAACTAAGTAAAAACAACCAACTATCCAGCAGCTGAGCTGCTGGACACAATGTGTTAGTCGAAGCCAAGAAACTGGCTGTCGAGCTGCCCTGTGGACATCTGCCGCCGTCCTCGACCACAACGCCGAACCCGTAGTGACGGTTAGCCACTCCCGCCGCCGCCCCACCCACCACCTCTGTCACGCCGTCGCCGCCTCTGTCACTGCCGTCCGTCGCCGTATCGCACTGTCGATGGCTGAGCGAGAAGCCCCCCCCCTCCCTCCGTCGAGACCACCGGCGAGCCGATACCAATCTGCCCAATTAGTGTTGACCCGCGACCCGAGCGACCATGCCGCTGATTTAGGAGCGCCGCCTCGCGCGCAACTTTTTCCACCGGAGACCCGCCAAATCGGCGGGAAAAATTGACGGCGCCGCGTGTTCGAATCCGATACGGCGCTGTCCCCCCCCCCCCCCACCCTCACCCCCTCCCCACTCGGGCGAGTTGTCGGCAAACAATGTCGGCCTGATGTTTCTCCGAGCTGGGGCGTGGTGACTCCCCGACTCGTGACCCCCACCCTTTATCTCGTCGGGGGAGGCGCTGCGATTGCAGGCAGGCGGATTGAAGAAGGAGAGAGAGAGAGAGAGAGAGAGAGAGAGAAAAAAAAAGAGCTGACGATCGGACCCAGCAGGGGCACAGCCAGGACAGCTCTGAAGGAGGGCTGAAGGGGCGCGGCCGAGACAGCTCTAAAGGAGGGCTGAAGGGGCGCAGCCAGGACAGTTTTGAAGGAGGGCTGAAGGGGCGCAGCCAGGACAGTTTTGAAGGAGGGCTGAAGGGAGGCCTGATGGAGAATGGTCGGATGACGGCTGTAGGCGCGCCAGATGGGAAGGGCCGGATCAAACTCGATCTGGAAAGCACTCAGCTTCAGTAAGTAAGAGAGCAATTGTGGCTGTGAGTTTGAAATCCGCCGCGGGCGTTTATGGGACGTTTTCTGCTGAAATGGCGCCATTGGATTATAGATCGATACGCAATCGGCGCTGGAAGATCTTTGTCCCGCCATCGTGTGCATATGGACAGTAGAAGTTGATGCCTGTGATGTGTGCTTAAGCCAAATAGCCATAACCATAAATTTAATCCTCTTTCTTTATCGGGAGGGTCATAGATAGGTACTAGGATTTATAGGATAATTATAGGGAAAAAATTATCTTTTGAATTTTGTCAGCAACAATTTCTTAGGCTACCATTATGGTTGATGTTGCCTAAGTTTAAGATTTAAGTAAAATTATTCCTTTATTTAAAGTTGTATGTATGGAAAAGGTTAAAAGCAAGTACCTTGTTTAATGTGTTGTTCATGAAGGTCACTGCCAACGTTATCCTTCCCTACCATTACAGTGTTAACAAGTTATAGGGCCAGAAATTAAGTAAAAGCACCAAAGTGCGTGACAACGTCCCTGATTGATCAATGAAACAAATCGCTGACACCAAATAGGTCGCCATTCTTGTGCATGGTGGGCTTTCAATTTAATTTTAATTTTGCATTGTTTTGATGTAAGGGATTTTTTTTTGTTTTCATGAATATCCACAGCATGGTGCTATATACAGCCTGAGACGAAACTATACACACCACCTAATGTTAAAAGTATATGGAGCAATTTAAAAGCAATTACTAACTAAGCCGCCGTTAGGTGCATCGGTCAACTGCTAATTTGGTTACCTTTTATTAAATGGCTTTCAACTGCAGAAGATGACGGACATGTAATCAAAACATGCAGAACGCAAAATATATTTTCCACTCCATTGCGTAAAAAGCATTGCGGGAAAAGCCCGCATTTTGATGAGGAAAGAAAGTAGTTGCCAAGTACCGGTCGTTAAAAGTGTTGAGCGCCTTTCAACTTTAACTTCAAACATCTTTCAGTAGAAATGCTTTATGCAGAATGAGATGAATGTACAATATATTTTCGTCTCGTCTGTCCATTTCAAGAAAAAACTCCATTTGTGTGGGAAAAATACTTATTTTCCATTAATACCAATTGGTGCTTGATAGCATGTCGATCGTTTTGATAATCTATGCTTAACATCATCATAACATAAAAATGATTTCCCTTAACCACCCCTGTGGTGGGGTTGGCAAACGCATTCAAGTCGAGTGTGGGAGGTCTTTATATCAAATATAACCTTAGGCAGTGTCAGTGATTTCCTCGACCGGCTCCTACCAAGGATCTGCCAATATCTCGGGACTCGGGAGTGTTCACATCGCTCAGTCGCGGGGTTAACGCTGCGCCAACTGCAGTCTCCGCGGCTGTTGAGACATCTCGGGTCTGCACCTACCGTAAATAATGTACCTTGGTGTTAAAGGGAATGTTTCACATTTCTGAAAGTTGTCCAATGTACGCCGCTTGTGGTGCAAAATAGAATGAGTATTTGCTGCCCGAACACGATTCTGACATTTGTTTCTCGAATCCCAAACAGTGCTCAATTTTCTTAAAAACTAAGTTTTAGTACTTCGGGGCTAGACTGACGTTCATATGAAGGATTTTTTTGGAAATGAGAGAAACACCCTTCACGCTGCAATATGTATGACTAGTGCAAGGCCAAATGTAAAGCAAGTCCTACTTTCATCAACATTTGATAAAGAGAGATGACGACATCGGCTTTACGCGGGCCCTATTCAAAATACAATAGGGGCTTATTTAGTTTGCAGATTGTTAAAAACCTAAGAGCTCAAATTTTTTCTTTCAGAATTCAGTACCTCTGTGGGTGGTTCTCGCTACTTCTACAATACTAATTTCAAATGGAATTCCAACAACTTGGCCATCTCAATCAAAATCTCTACATGTTAATGTGGAAACATTCCCTTTTAGAGGGAGTGGTGCCTACTTTCACATTGGACTCATGTGGAAGAGGTTTGATAGAACACACTCAAAGTCTGTAGAACCATAATTTTTCTGCTTTAGCATGTACTACTCATTCCCCAGAATTCACTTTAGTTGCTGAGATTTCCCAAAGTCGCGCCCACATCACATATCTGGCAGAAGAATAATTATCAATAGTGCCAGAGAGCTTCCGCACTAGAAGCATTGCCTCTAAAAATTACAACACAACACGCTAAGCATCACCATTGTTTAGCTCTGGCCAGTGCGGCATTATAATAGGGTAACTATTTTCGCTAACTCTGTTATAGTGACGGATCGTTTTTTTATGAGTTTTGAAACCAAAAAACAAAATGCAAAACGAAATAAAGTAAAATTCAACACTTAAGGGGCCTCCAGACGTGAATTTTATCGTAACCAATAATTCAAAGCAGTAGCTTCTTACCGGTAAATAAAAATATATTTTTGACATCTTCAACAAGAGTAGGCACACTCCCTTTAGAAGGGACACTGCCACCTTAACATCATATTTGAGTTGAGATAGCTATTTTCCGTGCTAGGCATTGAAATAATGTATAGTATAAGTTGAAACAACCACCGAGGTCGAATCACAAATAAATTTGAGTTTGGTTTTGACATCTGTAACATCCCCAGTCCCCAGTGTATTTCAACGGGGACTCTGATCCGATGACGTCGTCACTCTTTACTAAATGTTGATGATAGTCGACTTGTTTTGCATTTGGCCATACATTAGCCGTACATATGGCAGCGTGAAGGTTTTCTCTATTCCCGAAACTCCGTCATATGACGTCATCAGCCCAAATATTACAACTGAACTTCGTATGAAATTGAGCACTGATGGTGAGAAACAAATGTAATAATCGTGTTCGGCAGCAATTACTTCATATTTAGCACCACAAGCGGCGTACATTTGAGAACTTTTGGGAAGGTGACAGTGTTAAGAGCTTCTAATCACCAATCACCATAGGATTTATAGCCTTCGTTTTGCTGATTCCTGCAATAGCTACCAAAACCAAATCTTACAATAGCATGGTATTACACATTTCCAAACACTAGGCATGGGCGACGTTTCGTGTCGCAATCCTTCAACCGCGATATTGTCACCGCCCGCCGCTCATTTGTCGCACATTCGCTAATCACAGACATTTTCAAATCACCATCCTGCAACCGGAAGGGGCTTGGCCAGCGCCCCTCCTCTCCCCTCCCTTCAGACGCCCCCTCCCGTCGGCGGCGGCGCCGACCGCCGGTGGCAGCGACAGAAATTCCGGCCAAGTCTGCACCGATGAGCGACACTGCGGCGGCGGTATCGTCGACAGCGACGCGTCGCCAGCTGGTCCGTCGGACGCCGACGTGTCACCAGGACCAACACGCTGACGGACGCCGACACCGCGCCGAGACAGATTTTTGGCCAGTTAAAACGCCTATTGCGCCCCCGGAAGTGATGGGTTCCTGGAAGGGCGATGCGAAGTTGCCGAGCTACCGGGCTGCTGTCGTGGCTGATTAGAGCGCAAGAACGTCCTGTATTTGTTCCGGTGAGGAGTTTGTGCCGGGTGGTGGCTCGTGGAAAAGTCGTCATCAGTTGAGGCATTGAAAAACACAATCATTGTTGGTTCCGTAGTGTCTTAAGAATTCCGATTTCCGAACCATTTATTCATACACAATGGGAAAAAGCAGGAGATATGTATTCCTTCTCAGGCCCAGCTCAGATACGCTTTGCTACCCATCGAATTGAAGAAGTGGTCGAAACCCACGATTTTAGCAGGCACGCTGCGATGGAAAGGGTCACAATAATATGTGCTTGTGCACCATAGCATACTTGTATCATATATTAACAGCATATTGCTGGAAATAAATGATCATCATCATCATCATCATCATCATCATCATCATCATCATCATCATCATCATCATCATCATCATCATCATCATCATCCATCATCATCAATCATCATTCATCATCAATCATCATCATCATCATCATCATCATCATCATCATCATCATCATCATCATCATCATCATCATCATAAAAAGTACATAATGATAAAATAATGATAACAAAGTTGTTGGAGTAATTGCAGATCAGGATGATCATTAAATTCAACTTCCATTAATTAACCCTCGCCCAGGTAGGGCATAATACCTAGGTGACCGAGCAGGGGGATTTTTACGACCCCCTGGCGTTTTGTCCGTAATTGCGCTAGAGCTTCGATTAAAAAATGAGTGCGTAAGCGTGGTGACGAGTGGAAGCCGCTAATAGCCGGATTAGTGGTGCCAGTTTCAGAAAATATTAGTCCATTGTCCGACCGATGTCCAAGACCATGGTCAGCTGTCCGTCCGAAACTGTCCGAAAATCATTGTCTGTCCGAAATTTGTCCGAAAGCAAAACAAAATGTATGATATGGTATGTAAAACATTCAGCGTATCATTCCTATTATATGCATAAGTATAGGCATTTGTGTCAAATATCGCTACAGTTAACATATCGGAAAGCCACTATCATCATATATCCAGTTATATACAGGTAAATGTTGTTTAACAAAAAGTAACTGGGTAAGTGATTTTCACGACAAGCCATCATTGAGTATCGAATGTCCGAAAATTTCCAAAGAAATGTGCTTTTGACCGTTCGAAACCAAACCGATCTTCGGACAAATTCGGATTTCCGAAAATGTTTGCACCGATTTGCACTATTAACCCGGATCTCATCAAAACTGTAAATGCGTAGACATTGAATTCCATCGAGCTAGAATCGTGAATGAGCATATGACTATGCTAAAATGGATGGTAAATTTGAAATCAGCGTTACCTAATACCATAGAAACAACTAAATCCAAAGAGATAATCTTAGATCATGCGAGATCAGTGACCTCAGTTGACCTTTGAAAGTGAATGACCCCAGTGGAACATACAATAACGCAAAATGCATGTCAAATTTAGAATCAGCGTCACCATGCCCTAAAAGCTGCCAAAAGCAAAAAAACAGGTCATCTGAGGTCATTGACCTCGGTTGACCTCTGAAAGGTCAACCGAGATCACGATCTCGGTGGAAACTATAAACTGCATGTTACCTGTGCATATGCTCCTGAACAACAAACACTCGGAATCTGCACAATTTACAAGCATCGATACTACGGGACGCCAGTTGCGCCTGGCATGATCTTGAGAAACAGGTAAAATGTCAAGAGTCAAGGGAGAAGAATTCAAAATTTTCCTCAGAGTATATGTCATACTGTTTCAAAGTATGGTGCTGAAAATTTCATTGTAATCGGTTGATGAATACTTGAGTTATTTTTGAAAAGTCGAGGGGTTTCGCCATCCACCCCCTACCCGAGAGAGGATTAAACCATACACCCATTCCAGCATTTTACAGATGTTGCTGAATTTTGTTCTGATAAACACTTCATACAGAACTATATATGTGGTCGGTTCTTTCTGGCCAATTGAATTTGCTGAATCCAGATTCTTGCTTTTGATAGTCGCCATTGTCATAAAAAGCCTATCACAGAACATTGTATGACGACTTTGACCACGGTTGGAAGTTTTTCGACCTCGATGTTACTTGAACTTCAGCAATTTCAGCTCTGATGACTATTGAGTTGGATTCGATATAGCGTGCAGCCAATAAATGTGTCTTGCGATCCGCTACGTTATCGTAAAAGTCCCAAGCACTGCCACATCCTATCAGAACTTGAAGCGTTTGCAACTATTCTCCTCTCACAAGAAGGCAGAAGTCGGCCCCGAGTACGACTGCCAGCCCCAGAAATTCACTGGAATGTAGTTATTTTAGTGTCGACCAAACTGCAATGCTGGGCACATAGCGAAAAGATGTGGAGCTGCTGGTCAACGTCCGACAGATAAGGCTGTTGGCAGGAAACCGCATGGGTATAAATTTAAACCGACACTGAACTTGATTTATTCCGGAGAGAGTGTATCGTTTAAGCAGTATTTTTTTGTCTCAAGATTTTGAGCATGAATAGTTCTGTTGCTTTCTTCCATTTGAACATTATGTCTAATATCTCAAATTCGGTGTTGCAGGCTTTCTAGAAGACGCTTTTCTCGAACGAACAGTGAAGAGGCTATATGCAGCTCTAGGTACCGAACCATATATTTGACTTGTACATACTGAGACCTTCTTCAACTTCATCGACAATCGTCCACACGATATCAACGTAGTAAACTGCAAAATCCGTCATCACATCGCAAGAACAAAGAGCACGTGACAAGAGCACGTGACCCCCCATGCCGCCGCACTGGGGGGTCGGAGAGGGGCAGGCAAACATCACTCGTCCCCATCACGTCACTTAAGCCGCGGGTCGCATCGACATCACGTGACAATAGAACATGTCGGCGTTATTGCCGGACTGTGTTCCGCTCATTACTGTCACACGTTACCAGCTCTCCGTGCGGGGTCGCGTGCGCTCGGACCCCGAGGAGACCATTACGCCGCGGCATAAAACCGAGATCGCCGCCGTGATGAATGCTCCGCCGTCGACGGCACAGTCGGCCGCTTCAGAGCGGCGGCGACAGAGCAGATCATGGGGTGCTCTCTGACGCCGAGTCGGCCGTCATGTCGAATTCTCTCACATGGGGTCACGGTCGGACCTTGGAGAGCTGGTGGTGGCTGTGTTGCTTGAACCGTTACGTTACAGACTGGCAGCTAATTGTTTTGCATAGACTGAAAATGCTATTCTTTTTTTAACCAGTTTCACATGGCCGTTTTCCTTTCTGAAACGCTTTCTCTCAACAATTCCACGGCATTGCCAACATTTACATATGCTAAGATACCCCATATTTCGCACATAGCCGTACTATTTCTGGTCTGCGGTATCTGGTCTCTAGTATCTCCAAAGTGTGATTCGGCGGATAGACATTTATACCGCAGACAGTCGCGTGTGCTGTGGGTGGTGGTCGCGTGCTAACAGATCACATATCGCAAAGATGCCGACTTTTTCACTCGCCGCCTTTGTTAAATTTTACTCGAGAATCTGCACTAAAGCAGAAATACACAGAACAGAAATATGCGACAGAACAAAACAGAAATATGTGGTGCAGAAATAAACAATAACACAGTCTTCTACAAAATAAAATAGTGATAAAATATTAGTAAAATCTCAGGACCTATCTGTAACACTAATGCATATATCACGTGTTGGATAATTCAAACGCAGTTCAACAAGCACTACGAAGCCTGTCTCAGCGTCACTGCCGAGTCCGCGCAGCGATACCACAAAGTCATTATACAGACTAACGACAGTATGATCGGCTCCCGATGATCAGCCGCTATCAGCGGACCAGTGACGTATCGCCGCCGACCGTCAGCCAGCGGTGGCCGATCGGGCCCTGGAGACTGAGCTGGCGGTCACCAGCAGCCGCCAGCCGCCCCCGCCCCCGCCGCCACGCGCGCCGCCGAGCGCGCCGCGCCCCGAGCGCCACCGAAAACAATCGGCCCGGCCGCCTCAGGGAAATAGCTGTTTGTTCAGCAGATAGCGGCGGATCTATAGGGATATCATTATCTGTGGTCCGCTCAGCGGCGATTGTTGTGCCGATCCGAGACAGATGTGGGCACTGCAGACGTCATGTTTGTCATGCGTTGATGCGGCTTGTGCCGCTGGGAAGGTCTTCATGGAAACTGTACTTACCCGTGCGCAATGTGCATCGATGTTCGTGGAATGGTCGAACATTAATTCAGACGTTCTGCTGAACTTGGTCTGTAAAAGAGATGATCAGCTTGCATGATTATATTCTTAACTTTAATGAAAGTGGGAATGTCAAATGTGAAATATTTGTGTTACAGGCAACAGGCCTTAAGTGCAGTACTATAGGATTATGAGCGGTAAGCTTTATGTTCAAGGAACTCAATAATGAAATTGTCAATCAGTGGGTATTCATGTCGAATTAAAGCCATGCTTTAATCCAATCAAAATAGGGTGATGATGTCCTCCAATCATGGCATAAGTCGGTCAGTAATCCGATCCAATCGGATTAAAGACATATCCATTATTTGTAAAATATATTAACATTTTATGCTATGTAAGAAGTGAATACATGATCAAGGCAGCTTAATGCTACCATCCTAGCTGTAAACATACTAACAGCCATCTGATTGACATGTAAACCGTTAACACCAACCTAGCAACATATCATAACCTTGCCTCTGCAATACCCATATCCGCGCTGACGCTGCGCCCCCTCCCCCCTCCCCCAGCGTTGATACGGCGGAGGTGCTGCCTGTAACATTGTCGCCATCCCTTAACCCACTGTCAAATTTGGTCCAACTTTGAATTAGTAAGATAATAAAAGGCGTTACGCACATGGTGCCCCAACAATGTTTACCTCGATCCCCCTATGCGCAATATATTATATTTAACAAATTACAGCAAAAATCTCACATGTGACGTTCATATCGTCCCCAACAATAACGAACAGCGCATATTTGTCGACAGAAAATTTCTCAATATCACATACCCTGAATACGACTATGATTTTTAATTTTCGTGCATGACCTTATATGTGAAAGCCCAGTGCACTGGAAACTCAAAAACTTTCTGGGCATGAAAATGATTAGAACCATATTGCCGCAATGATCTTTAAAAAAACACACAACATTTGCATATTTTTTCCCCCTGCACCCAACAAACAGCCCCCGTTTTGGAACAAAACAAATCGGGGTCCAATAATAAATGTATTTTGACGGCGCATAGAATGGCGTTCATTCCATCGAAATCAACAGCGTGGTTCTCGAGATCTCTGGGGGGGCAGAATCTACCCACCGCACGTTAGCGTAATTTTAGCCGTCCACAAAGAATAGGGTTAAAGGGTGGCGATCCCTCCCATTTTATGTACTTGAGTGCGTCTCTGCCCAGAAGTATGTACAATTCAAGTATTCATGACTCATATTCTAGTGACATTGTTCCTGACCCACTTATTGCACCGCAAACTACGAAAAAAGTAGGCACTGCACAACTGCATTCGTAACTGCCTCCCCAAAACATGAGCCTGGCACCACTTCTCCTGGGCCGATTTTCTCCCCAATTTGTTGACACAAGACGTGTAATTCAATTCTAGGAAAAGTCACTAAGTTTCAAGACGCTAGGCCTAACGGTTGGAAGCGGCAGGCGAAAAACTACCGGGACAGAATCTGCCCCGCAAGGAATATGGTTAAACCTGTCTCGAAGTCTCGTATAGTGGCTGTCTATAACAATTGTCGCACCTTAACGCGCGTGGGTAGGGGCGGGGGTAAATATTACCCCCCGCTCCCGGTATTTCCGCAATAATTGGAACGGCGGTAACAGATAACGAGTCACATTCAGTACATTATCCAGCATTCAATTATTGAAACGTTATCTAAGAAATTTCTATTGTAAAAAAATGAGAATTTTGGGAGAAAATGACGTTTTGGAATGACGTCAGTCATGCCATTTTTGGTTGAATAAGATAAAATGTTTGAGTGCATCGTAGCAAACATAGCTTTAAAGCAATCGCAAACGCAAAACTGTATGAGAAAGGAAATTTAATTCTCTACAAGTAGCAATTTCGGATTTCCAAAATTTCTGGTTTTTTGACCCGTCAAAAATCCAAAAAACTCGATTTTTTTAGAAATTTTCACGCAAAATTGAAAATTTCAAAGGCATTAAAAAGGGAATATTTATATAGAACCAAGTGTAATGATCACCAGCAAATGTTCAACGTAATAGCTTTCGTTTTTCAGTGACTGATTGCTCTCCAAGCATAGAGTAGGTACATGAGTCATTTTTCTCAAATAACGTTTTTTTGATTTTTTTTGACCTGATACAGATATGTAATGCCCATTTTTTGTTGTTTATGAGACAAAACTAAACCTAGAAACATGCATTGTTTATTCATATTAGCTCAGTTTTCAGTTTTTGACTTAGATGACTGATCTTGTACCCTTTGACGGGTCAAGTTGTAAAAATGACTGGCTTCTTTCGATTCTTCGTGGCAAAATGACGCTAGAAAACATGTGTCACAAGGCTTTGATTTGAACCGCTCTCGTGACAGTGACGCTTTTGCGACTGACTTGACCTTGCCATTTTGCATAGCATTGCACTTTTACTTAATGCAATAAATGTATTACACTTTGAGAGCTTTTATGTGCATTGACGTCTTAATCACAAGGATTTTAATTGAAAGTATGAACCATTAATCAATTAACTCGAACTTTCCATTATGCACGCTGATCCCGTTGACTTCATTTGACTAGAGCATTGAAAAGTTTCGGGTGATGCATTCGATTCGTTTCAATCGTGACAGCTTTCGATCGCCGCCTTGCGGCGTTTCGCTGGGTTTATTGGTTCGGAAGATAAGATGGGGGGGTAATATTTTACCCTCCTACGCCGCGCGGTTCGGCGAGAGACCATCATACGCCGCGCTGGTTAACACGCGCACTGGAGGTGGTCACTTTTGTTTCCCCGTCCCCAATGTTTTGCGTGATAGTCTCGACACAAAAGCGGCGCCAGGGTGGTAGTGTTTTAGTGTGACCTTACGGCAACACATTAGGATCGTCGAGTAAAAAATCGAAAGCGTCGGTAATTTTGAATTTATATGTATTTAATATCCAAGAATGGCGGCCAGAAATCGAGTCGGCGAAGCGTATATTGGAAAAAACAGTCGTAGTCGGTGACGATTTCAAACGCCCATTTGGTAGGCCAGTTGTCAATTTTCATCCCCAACACATAAACTTCAGGCACAATGCAGTTGACTGTGGACGTCAAGCAGAGGTCAAATCCACAAAAAGGTGACATTTGGCCCGATTTGACCTTCATGACCTCGTTTGACCTTTAAGTTATTGACCTAAGGTCACCAAAATTTCAGAGAATGTAGATCATCACAACACCTACCTTCTCTGTAAGTTTGAACGTTCTATCACTTATTCTTTCTGAGATCTCATGGGGGGCACTAAAAAGCCCCCCACCCTCCAGCGCGTGTTAGTGGCATACCCCTCTCCAGTGCGCGTGTTAAACCCGTCCCCGTGGTCTCGTATAGTGCTGTCTGTAACATTGTCGCCACCCCTTATACCCGTCTCCGTGGTCTCGTATTCATTCACGCATCGATCGCCTGTGCAACAGTCGACGACCCAAATCAAACCGCTGATCAAACTAAGTCTCTGTCTAAACTGAGCTGGGGCGGCGCGCCGCCTCGCAGATTGCCGACGAACAAATTGTGTTTGCTCGACGCTGGGCCGACACGGCGTGCGAACGAGATTCGGCCGGGACGGGGAGGGGTGGGGTGAAATGGCCCGCTGGTGCTCAAACAGGCTCGGATACAGCTTCAGATGCAACTTTAAGAGAAAGTTGTTTAATATACATAGCTCAGATAGTGCGGAGATATTGATCCATTATTGTTTGTACGCAGTCCAAGCTCTACGCAGATATGGATCAAAACTGCATAATTCAGTTTTAATACTGATTGCATAAACTTTATATAAAGATTAGGCACAGCCCAGCAACAGCCCATAGGCGTAGGAGGCGGGGGGCAGGGGGGCAACTGCCCCCCCCCCAACATTTTCGGATTTTAACATTACGCCTATGGACGTTGCATGGAAAGAATCGCCTTCAAAATGCCTTTTGTCCCCCCCAACTTCAAATGAGTTCCTAAACCACTGGCCCCACCCCAGGACAGTTCAAGAGTAGCGATGATACAGCCTGCTGCAGGCTGTATCGTCTCCTTCGATTCAGCAACGGTCTGTGAACTCCTTCGCACAGATGTAAAAGCCTCCACACAATAGGCGAGTCAGAATGTTGTGATCCAGGCACATGTCTGCTGCACGTCAATAGCAGTTCTCAGAGTGGTCGAGCCTGCGTCTTTGCTGCGGGTTCTCGGGAAACTGAAGCGTCCAGCGGCATTATAATGCCCCATGTTCATTGCTCAGTACCGAGAGCTGGCGGGAGAATCCACTCTGCGACCTCGAAATGGTGAGGAAGTATTGTCCGCTTCGCTGCTTTTGAGCACTTGAGCTTGTAATCGTTTCAATGAGATCTCACGGGCTTGCTGGTTACGCAATCTCGTCACCTTGCGGAAATGATTGATGGGATGATTGAAATGGATAGCAGCAAAGAGTTGACCGGTTGAACTATTTGTTTGTGATATCGTTATTTAAGTGACAATAATGTCATGTATGTCACAAGAACAAGACAGTGGTCAACATTTGTATAAGTTAGAAGTCTGAAATTTGACAATGTTCAGGAAATTCTATCAGCTATGCAATATGCATTCACCCAAATAAAAATAAAGCCAGCTACTGTAAACGATATTCACTAAATATAGCGCAGCATTTGCATCAATATCAAACAACCACATCAAACTGCCATTTTTTTAAAAAATTAGTCCGAATGTTTTGTATGGATAGCTTTCAAATGCAGCTTTTTCCAATGAGACACAGATAAATTAATTAATAAAGTTATGTCAAATAATAAGCAGTATATCTAGAAGTACCAATACCCCTCTAATACCAAACCATTCGTGCCATACAAAGATCAGTAGAATACCAAGCCATTCGTCCAGGGCACGTAGCACAGGATTTGCTCAGGGGGCCACGTCGGAAGAAAATCACATTTTGCTCTTAAGAATCTCATTCTATCGAGTGTGTAAAATCACATTGCGGCTCCTCAGCCATATGTTACTGACCGGGGGGGGGGGGGTATAGGGTCGGTTTTAAGAGAATCTCATTCTATCTAGTGTGAATTTATTTCGCTCGGGGGGCCATGCCCCGTGCCCCCCCCCCCCCCCCTTGGCTACGTCCCTGCATTCGTCAGGCGATGAGCCAGAATAAGGTCATTCTAATGACTTTCATTCTAATGACATTATAATTAGAGCACTATGCTCTTACTTATTCCAGTCTCGTGATCTTTCCCAGGTGTTCCGGCACTGCGACTCATCAACTCCAACTTCCCGAGTCACGTGATTCGAGGCACCTCGATGAACTTGACTTGCGACTATGATTACGACTCGGCCGGCGAGAAGATCTACCAGGTCAAATGGTACAAGGACGATAGAGAGTTTTACAGCTACGCTCCAAGAAAACCCGGCAGGACTTTCAATATACCAGGAGTCAACGTCAATGTAAGTATCTAGCTAAGGCGAACGAGATCCTCTTGTGAGGATATGATGTGACATGAAGTGACGTTCCTCTGCTGAGGCCATCGTGGCGGTCGGGTATCTGGGAGTGACGTTCCTCTGCTGAGGCCCGCCTGTCGCGCCACAGCAGAATCTCCTCTGGGAGTGACGTACGGCTGCTGAGGCCCGCCGTCGCGCCACAGCAGAATCTCCTCTGGGAGTGACGTACGGCTGCTGAGGCCCGCCTGTCGCGCCACAGATACATGAATCTCCTCTCAGCCCAAAGGCGATAAAGTGCAGCCAACCGTGCTTTCCAGCCAGCTCAGGCGCTCCGAATCGATCATCACGGGCGCTAATGCACGTCATGTTGACTATGATAACCGGTGATGAAAGCAATATGATCTAGTGCTGAGAGCTAGGGCTAGAGCTGAGAGCTATACTGTAGCGCAGAGCGAGGTTATAACCTTTACCTGCGACACAAATGTCGCATTTTCAGTTAAGCGGATCAAGGAATAGCAAAAGAGCTGGATATAAGTGAAAAGGGTAAAGTGGGAAATGTATGTGAGCACGTCGGAGGAAAAATATTGGGGTGCAGCACCCAATGTGTGCTGAATAACTGGTTATGTTCTGCTGCAGAGCTGATCGCACCTATATAAGATATTATTAAAATGTTTAACCTTAGTCACGTGGATTTGCGTTGCAAGAATGAGACTAAAACCTCAAGTTTGCGAATGTTTACACCATAAGGGCCCTGCTGAACATCTATGAAAGATCACGCCCCTGAATAATTGTATGTCCATCCCCTGCTAGAAATAGCTTCCAGATACCTCATTGTGTACAGTTCACCACTGTCTGCACGATTCTCAAACTGACGAGTCGGTACTCTGTCCGCAGGTGGAGCGATCGACCAGCCGCAGCGTACTGCTGGAGTCGGTCGACCTCTCGAGCGAGGGCACGTACGGCTGTTGAGGTGACGGTCGACCAAACTTTACAAACTGACGAGCACTGCTCTGTCCGCAGGTGGAGCCGAATCGACCAGCCGCAGCGTACTGCTGGAGTCGGTCGACCTCTCGAGCGAGGGCACGTACGGCTGTGAGGTCACGGTCGACCAGTCCTTCGACACCGTCATCTCCACCGGCCGCGTCACCATCGTCGGTGAGTGGACGATCTCTCCAGCTCTCCTCAGCAATAGCTAATTGGCTAGCCGGGAGGGAAAAAATATCTCCAGCGCGGCACTGGTGCGGGGATGGCGAGTAAGGCGAGCAGGTGCAGCACGCAATGCCGCAAATGCTTATTTCTGATTCGAAAAATAACTAAACGTGTGTTTGTGAATGGAAGGGCCTTGTACCATCGGTCCCCGAAATATTCGCATTTGTCATAGATCCCCTCTGGTAGTGTCTGCGATCTTTGCCAATCTTAGTGAGAGCATGTGTCAAGCAACAGCTCTCTAGCATCCTTTTTTAGAAACAGGGTAATGGACCTTGCGCAATCTTAAGAGAAACATCCATTTTGAAAGCATCAAGACCTGTAGCGAAAAGCGAAGATGTACGGTAATAGTAGAAGCAAAGGAGAGAGCTCTCTTTTGCTTCTACATTACCGGACATCTTCGCCTTTTCGCTTACAGTCTTGAGCTTTCAAAATGGATGTTTCTCTTAAGATTGCGCAAGGTCCATTACCCTGTTTCTAAAAAAAGGATGTAGAGAGCTTTGCTTGACACATGCTCTCACTAAGATTGGCAAAGATCGCAGACACTACCAGAGGGGATCTATGACAAATGCGAATGGAAAAAGACAAAAGCGTCATGGAAGAGAATCACCATCTTACAGCTCTGTAAGATGGTGATTCTCTTCCATGACGCTTTGACAAACATCCTGACTATTGACAACAAGAGAAGCAGAGTAGAACAAGCACACCGTTGCGTCTGAGCCTGGGGCGGATACAGAGGAGCGCACTCTCCCCCCATCCCCACCCCAACCCATTCTCTCCCCTCTGCATCCTTCCCTGGTCTGAGCCAATCGGTCAATTCGAGCCAATAGAGCCCTTAAGACGATAGTCATTCGCCCAGTGCTTTGAGCTCGTTACTGCATTATTTCAATTATCAGCAATGGTACAGCCCTGCGAAGAACTTATTTGCTTGTATCATAAATTGTGTAGAGCATACACGTATCATCCGATAATTTATTATTCATCTTCGATGTCTTTGATAGAGCGGCAGACATCGAAGTCAAATCGTTTCCCGTGAGATCCTTGATATGGCTTCAGAGGTATCATACGCTCGACTAAGTCAGTTAAAATCTGGACTGGAATATGTTTTCTTGATGTGTATTAAATCGTAAGACAGAAAAGAAACCAGTGACGATGAAAAGCATTTGGTTCAGTAATCAGCTGTGAGTCGAGAGGTAAACAGAATACAGATGCTCTTCAACTTTACTCTATAGCCTGTGTTATCAATTGTTACGGCATTTGCTGAACAACCTTGCGGAATAAGAAAACTTTCCGTTCCTTAAAGGGAAATATTCACGCTTTTTTAGTTTGTTTTAACAACAATTTCTTAGGCTTCTGTTATGACATAACAATGATGTGACTGATATATAAGAAATAGATAACATTATATCCCTTATGTCCAAAATTGTAAGTTTGAAAAAAGCGATCAGTGTGCTTCATAAAGGTCACTGCAGTGTTATCCCTTCCCTACGTCCTATAATGTGAACAAATCATGGTGCCAGAAATGAAGCAAGTGCGCCAAGAAGCGTAACAACGTCCCTGATTGGTTCAATGAAAAGAAATCGCCGACACTAGGGAATAGGTCGCCTTGCCAAGCGCACGATGAGCTTCTGATGTTATTGCCAGTTTGTATTGTTGCTATTTTGGGGTGAAAATGATTATTTGTCTTGTTTAAGATTAGTGTTATATACAGAGTGTTATAACAGCCAGAGGCCAAAACTGTACACAACTGCTAATGTTGAAAATAAATGAAGCAATTAAAAAAAAAAAGGAGAGTCGGCAAGACTACCTAGGCCGCCGTAATGCGTATCGGTTAACTGCTTAATATTGGTTTACCTTTTAGTTCAATTGGCTATTAAATAGGAGGATCGCGGGCATAATTGATCACAACAGCAGAACGCAAAATATAGTTTCCACTCAATTGCGTACAAAAGCAATACTGGAAAAGCCCGCATTTTGATTAGGACCAAAAGTGGATTGCATGAACCGGTCGTTAAAAGTGTAAAAACCCCCGGTGACTTTAACTTTAAATATTCTTTTCGACATGGAAAAGTTTTAAGGCAAAAATGTGATGAATTACGATATATATTGGTTCTCGTCGGTCGATTCAAGCAATAATTCATTTTTTGTGGGAAAAAGTGAATATTTCGAGGGAAGGCTTAATATTTAAAAATATAGTATTCCTCTTATGATTGTATTGTATTTGTTATATATAAGCGGCCATTTCACGGAAGAATATTGTACGAACTTTAAAACATATGACAATGTATTTTTAGAAGTTTCGACGATCCATTTGCTCAACATGCACTTTTACATGCAATTTTTTGCTTGAAATGACCCTCAGATATTTTGTAAAAATGTTAGTAAGAATATAGTTCGAAATAATATTGCAGTTGATAGTAATTAGCCAAGATAAGTACTTACTATGTTCAGTTGCGATGACATAAAATACTTATCTTGACTGGCGTACACGGGTGAACTTTTCAGAATGTTTCAGATGATTTTCAAAAACATTCTGTGGCGTGTGACGCTGTTGGACGCAATGACTTGGCCAATCCTGCCCAGTCCCGTGGCCGGCTATGCGGCTTGGCTTTGTCATGTGCTGCGGCACCGCCGGTCGGAAGCGGCAGCGAACGAGTCTGAACAATCACCTGCCAATGTGCCGACCAACCTTTGATCATGACGCTGCAGATGAGTACCTAACTAGTATGACGGCATGCTGAAACTAAACGAATTGACTCTAGACACTATGTTTTTTTTTATAAACGGACCAATTTTAATCATTCTCTGTTATGAGCACAAAACATGTCTCATAAATATTGAATAGTGATAATTTCACCTAAATAAGTGATATGTTTCTTTGACTGTAAAAGTATACCAAAACTTGTGAAACTTTCAGAAACGCTTCACAATCTTTTCAGCGATCATCCTGTCTGAAAAAAGGTATTGTGTGCTCCATGTTGCCACCAGAGTTACCCAGAAAGGCCCGGTGATCAGCGGTGGACTTATTGGACAGCAGGCGAGGATGACGGGTCCGGGGTCAACTGTACCGCGTACAGGTTTCAAGCCGGCCGCACAGCTCAACTGGTACATACAATGGAGCCAGGGTAATGACAGCAGCTGTGATCCAGTGGTGCATCACTGGAGCCAGGGTGAGTATGATAAAATGGAATTCAGAACCTCAGTTGAAAGTATTATTAACAACAAGTGCAAAATTAACACCCTATGTGTACATGCCCTAATTAAGCTAATTAAAACGTGCACGCCTAGAGATAGGGACCCGGTAGAAGTAACAAGTGGTCAGTCGGAAAATTAATATTAGCTGTTGTTATTGTGCAGTAGAGTTCCGGATAATTTACGGGACCAGATAATAACTGATCTGTCTGAGTCAGTGAGACAGACGTTCAGACCGGTAAATAATTATCGAGGGCTTAGTATGTCAATGTGTTGAGTGGTTAAATAATAGATTTCGAGGATACCCATGCGTTCGAAGACGGAGGACGGGAAGAAGCGTCCCCCCCCCCCAACCGCAGAAAACAGGTGCTGCGTCCCTTCTAAAAATTTCGGATTTAAACATAACGCCTATGGACAGATGCATGGAAATTATCGACTTCAGAATGCTTATGCCCCTTCTGCACTCTCGATTCGTGGCGACGCCATGGGGATACCAAGGAAGGAAGCCTGTTAGTTTGACCCGCCTTTGTTGTAAGCTGGTAGAGGCGTCGAGCTAGAAACTAGTTCACCACTACAAGGCGGGACTGAACTCGCTCGGGCTCTCAAGAATTTGTCTCTGACCTCCTGGTTGACGAGCAGTCGGTGTCAACGGGCATAAACAAAAGAAGTCAAAACGGCGTAAAACCAGGCTAGAACATCTTCTTACGTTGAATTAATCACGTTAAACTTGGTCGCTAAAATGTTTGGCGATGAGGCTGCAACTACACGAATCGGATGGTAGTGGTCAGAGTTCACGTAAACATGATTAATGGGTTTTCTTAGTGAGTATTAAGTGCCCTAATTGTTAATCCCAGAGAGGTTATTCATCCCATTCAAAATGTGTTCTTAGTGTTATTTTATTAGACAGTCCAAGTAATTTGACAAAGTTTCGGTAGTAAGGCGCATTAAAAATAACACTAAGAACACATTTTGAATGGATGATACCTCTCTGGGATAACAATTAGGCACTCAATACTCACTAAGAAGACCCATTAATCATGTTACGTGAACTCTGACCACTACCATCCGATCGTGTAGTTGCAGCTCATCGCCATAATTTAGCGACCAAGTTTAACGTGATTAATTCAACGTAAGAAGATGTTCTAGCCTGGTCTTTACGCCGTTTGACTTCTTTGTTTTATGCCGTTGACACCGACTGCTCGTCAACCAGGAGGTCAGAGACAAATTCTGAGAGCCGAAGCGAGTTCAGTCCGCCTTGTAGGGTGAACTAGTTTCTAGCTCGACGCTCTACCAGCTTACAAACAAAGGCGGGTCAAACTAACAGGCTTCCTTCTTGGGTATCCCCAGGGGCGTCGCCACGAATCGAGAGTGAGAAGGGGCATAAGCATTCTGAAGTCGATAATTTCCATGCATTGCCCATAGGCGTTATGTTTAAATCCGAAAATTTTAGAAGGGACGCAGCACTGTTTTCTGTGGTTGGGGGGGGGGGACGCTTCCTTCCCGTCCTCCCGTCTTCGACGCCCATGGGTATCTCGAACTTATTACTTTAACCACTCAACACATGTGACATACTAAGCCCTCGATAATTATTTACCGGTCTGACGTCTGTCTCACTGACGTCAGACAGATCAGTTATTATCTGGTCCCGTAAATTATCGAAACTCTACTGCGCAGATAACAACAGCTAATATAACTTTTCCGACATTGACCCACTTTGTTACTTCTACCGGGTCTATCTCTAGGAGTACACGTTTCAATTAGCTCAATTAGGGCATGTACACAATAGGGTGTTTAATTTTGCACTTGTTGTTAATAATCACTTGTCAACTGAGGTTCCTGATTCCATTTTATCATACTCACCCTGGCTCCAGTGATGCACCACGTGATCACAGCTGCTGTACTTACCCTGGCTCCATTGATGTACCAGGTGAGCTGTGCGGCCGGCCTTGACCTGTACGCGGTACAGTTGACCCGGACCCGGTCATCCTCGTCCATGCTGTCCAATAAGTCACCGCTGATCACCGGGCCTTTCTGCGGTAACTCTGGTGGCAACATGGAAGCACACAATACCCTTTTTCACGAAGGATGATGCGCTGAAAAGATTGTGAAGCGTTTCTGAAAAGTTTCACAAGTTTTGGTATATTTTACAGTCAAAGAAACATATCACTTATTTAGGTGATATCATCACTATTCAATATTTATGGAGACATGTTTTGTGCTCATAACAAGAGAATGATATAAAATTGTCCGTTTATAAAAAAAACATAGTGTCTAGAGTCAATTCGTTTAGTTCAGCATGCCGTCATACTAGTTAGGTACTCAATCTGGCAGCGTCATGGATCAAAGGTTGGTCGGCACATGTGCAGTGATGTGTCAGAATCGATTCGCTGCCGCTTCCGACCCGCGTGCCGCACGCACATGACAAAGCCAAGCCGCATAGCCCGGCCACCGGACTGGGCAGGATTGGGCAAGTCCATTGCGTCCAACAGCGTCACACGCCACAGAATGTTTCTGAATCATTCTGAAACATTCTGAAAAGTTTCAGCCAGTGGAGCCAGTCAAGATAAGTATTTATGTCATCGCAACTGACATAAGTACTTATCTTGCTAATTACTATCAAACTGCAATTTTTCAATATAATTCTTACTATCATTTTACAAAATATTGAGGGTCATTTCAAGCAAAAAATTGCATGTAAAAGTTGCATAGTTGAGGAATGGATCGTCGAAACTTCTAAAAAACATTGTCATATGTTTTAAAAAGTTTCGTACAATATTCCTCCGTGAAAATGGCCGTTATATATAACAAATACAATACAATCATAGAGGAATACTATTTTTTTTTTTAATATTAAGCCTTCACCCGAAATATTCAACTTTTCCCACAAAAATGAATTATTGCTTGAAATCGACTGACGAGACCAATATATATCGTAAATTCATCACATTTTGCCTAAAACATTTTCATGTCGAAAGATATTTAAAGTTAAAGTCAATGAGGGTCTTACACTTTTAACGACCGGTTCATGCAATCACTTTTGGTCCTCATCAAAATGCGGGCTTTTCCAGTATCGCTTTTGTACGCAATTGAGTGGAAACTATATTTTGCGTTCTGCTTGTTGTGATAATATGCCCGCCGATCCTCCATATTTAATAGCCATTGAACTAAAAGGTAACCAAATTAGCAGTTAACCGATACGCATTTACGGCGGCCTAGGTAGTCCTTGCGACTCTCATTTTTTTAAATTGCTTAATTTATTTTCAACATTAGCAGTTGTGTACAGTTTTGCCTCTGGCTGTATATAACACTCTGTATATAACACTATCTAAACAAGACAAATAATCATTTTCCCCCCAAAATAGCAAACAATACAAACTGGCAATAACATCAGAAGCTCATCGATGCGCTTGGAAGGCGACCTATTTAGTGTCGGCGATTTCTTTCATTGACCAATCAGGGACGTTGTTACGCTTCTTGGCGCACTTGCTTCATTTCTGGCACCATGATTTGTTCACATATAGGACGTAGGGAAGGATAACACTGCCAGTGACCTTCATGAAGCACACTGATACTTGCTTTTTCAAA
>VOPJ01014089.1:0-55513 GCA_014673585.1 Semibalanus balanoides
GGGGGGGGGGCATGGTGCGGTGACCCCCCCTAAATACGCCCCTGCGGTATGCCAGTTCATAATGCGGGAAGTTATCCACACTCCACGCGCTAATGCTTTTTACATTGCTCGGCATATGGTAATCACCAGCACCATCAAGGCAATATTGTTCGTTAAAATGAGGATCCTTTGTCAATCATTGTCAAAAGGGATTACATAATGGAACAACGGTATTAGAAAGACTTTCACGATACAAGTATAGTTTCTGCAGTAAATAGCTGTCCTGTTTTCTTTATATACGATTATAGCAGAAGCGCGGATAGTCCTCATTGACATGTGATTCGTTGTAGACAGTGCAGGTGTATATATCCTGGTGGCATTAGGAGCGCTCATATTCGCCAATGTTTTTAGTAATTAACGCTTTAAGGGATTCCTCGAAACCCGAATGCTAATATTGCAGGTAATAGGTTCTTGTTCATGCTTAATGTTTCTCAGAAATTAGATAATAATATTGCCAAACATAAAATATATTCTTTCAAAGAAACCAAAAATAAGATTCTTCCTAATTTGAAAATGGTTGATTTGTTTACTCATGATAACATAATGTTTATATGACAAAAATAATACACGAATAACATAAATGGGGTCAATGAGACTTATAAAGCTTTTTTAAACCTATTTGTACAGCAATGGGTAGTCTGGCCTGACATTCTGACACAGAAGCAGTGAATAACTACGAGATGAAGCCTCTTGGACACATGTTTTACCACTTCACAACCTTCGCTCAGTTTCGTTGTTCTGATAACCCAGGTAGACTTAAGTACATCTGTACAAACAATCCGCCTTGCAACTTCGAGCGCGACACTTGAACTGTTTTCAGGCTGACAGCACCGGTAAACTATCACATACAAGTGTGACACTGAGACGTTCACGGTGATGAACTCTTGCCAGCACGTCGTGCAGCATCCTCCTCGTCATAGCTAGTCATTGCAACCGACGTGCGTCCCGTTGGAAGTTTATTTTTGGGTGAGATCCATCGCTACACTGCTAGGCAACACCTCTCATTTATAGCTATTCTATGCTCCCTTCGCAAAATCATGCGTGTGAGCATCATCAAAAGGCGAATAATGTCACGTCGATCGTTCCATTTGGTTGCTTTTACATTAATTCCTCTAATCTTTTCGCTGGGATGGAGCGTGACATTCGCTAGGATACCTCGCTAGGAACCTATTCGCCATGATGGGTGCTTATATGGAGGCTGGAGTCCCAGTTACTGCGATCAACAGTTTTGGAGCTATGAAGGTGGATAAGAGCAGAAGTTTCCTAATTTAATAATTGTCTGATAAGCACGAAAGGAATCGGATTAAGCTATTTTAACGCGATTAATGCATTGGATCCAGCTGAGAACCCTTTCACGGAATGGGCTCAAATATGATTTGATCAAAAAGGATCGAGCTTGCATTTTCTGAAACAGTATTATAATGCTGCGCAAAGAAGTCAGACTAAATCAAAGTCGAAACTAGACAGTTTGGATAGTGAAATATTTAAATCGTCTTGGACTGATTCACTTCATACTCTGGCCTCGGTATCTGTGACGATGTTTCGCTGGCGCATTGGTGTTGATGTGACAGTTAATGCTGACTGTAGCTCCTGTCTTCTGCAGGTGATGCTGGGAGCAGTATCAGCGGTGCTGAGGCTGAGGTGGCAGTGACTGTGAGATGAATCCTGCTGCGGCGGCGGTGGGACCGCGGTGAGATAGACCGCGGTGAGAAGATGACTGTCATCAGAGGACGGCGGCCGGCTGCCGTGCTGGCCGCGCTGTTGACGGGCCAGCCGCTGCTGACGCTGCTGCTGAGCGCCCTGCTGATCAGCCGGCCGGCTGCGGTGTCCGCCGGCTGCCCAGCCGTCTGCAGCTGTCAGCAGGACAACGTCATCTGCTCAGACGCCGGCGTCACCGCCAACATGACAGAGCTGTGAGTACCCTGACCGCGCAGGACACCAGGCACGCCCGCCGCGCGCCGCTGCAGACTATGCGACCCATCTGCACAGTTTTACTGCTTGATTGTCTGCTTAGCGGGCTGGTTATCGGCCAAAAATGCTGTCTACGGAAAGGATCACAGTTATTGGTTATGACATAGCGAAAACATCTTAAATCTCCTGATGAGTTGTTGGTGTTTCAGGAATGTTTTATTAGACGTACTTGACTGCTGTGTTTACTATGATGGTACGTTCGGAAAGCAGACTTCGTTTAGTAGGTGCGCCAAACAAAGCAGTAACCCAGGTTTAGACACGGTGGATCAAAGAGGAGTTCTAAACTCGGCCTTTGCATCCATCCCGTGAATTAGGTACTTTCAAGTATACCTATTTATAATTAATTAATGCACTGCTTTGTCTAAAGCGGATCAATGCTCATGCCAAACCCTGCCAAAATCGTATTCAAGCTGCGTCTATTATCCCATGCCCGTGAACAATCTTCCAGCCCAGCTTCCAGCTGCTTACGTCACCGTTCTCCTTAAAAAACGCATGTCTTATTATGTAACACATCTCTTTTCTGTATAACCCACTATAACTCTAATGAAGTTTGTAGCTAGTTCAGCGTGGCGAATACGGTATTCGGTATTGTGACGAGGTACAATTTATCAATACAGTGGTGAAGTAGGCGGTGCTGGTCGCTCGTTTTCACTCCTGCAAATGCTATCCTGAGGTGGGCAGCATACACCTTATTAATCGTTTGGAGCTTAGCATGGTAAACCGTGAAAACAATGACATCGTTTGTTGAATGTTATAACCCAGCTTCATTATTACCAAACATTATCAGCTCATTAGCCGGCATTCACGCCTAACTTTTCAACTTCTTCTAGTCAATCCCCTTTGTGGCTATCTGGAGATTCTGTTTTTGTATTGGAAAATTAAGTCAGAGTTTTTCGAATAACATCTGATGTGCAGGCCTAGTTAACAGGAGGAGGTAAATAGTGAGTTTTAGAATCTCAAGAGTCGGAACTAGGTCCTTCTCGTTCCATATTTTCATCTGACCTGTTGGCAGCCGCACCCATCGGCCGCAGGTCCTCTCGTTCAGGAGTAGACATCAAACGCCGAAGCGACTCGAATACACCTTGTCAAACGCATTCAAACCAACCTTGAACGCGAGTTTCCAACCCTGCACTTCGCCAACAAAGCAATATGGTCGAACGTTCTTGTCACGCACGACTATCAAATTTATGGCTACACACTTAATCAGTTACATAATGTGTTTTATGACTAACACCATGTGCTACTACGTTTACGAGTCGACTTTGGCTCAATAGTTCATCGTCACTGGGCTCCCGCTCTGGTTTTCTAGCCATTCTCCGTCGCTAGGGTGCGATGATGCTGGTCGCAAAGTGGCGAACAACATGCCACTGGGGCGCGCTCGTTGTCGGCCAGATTACGACTCCAGCCGCCGCCGCGCACCAAATTATGACCCCACCCAATTTGTTTTCCTTGTTTTAGTTCAGAAAACTTGGCGGGTATTCGCCAAAGAAAACAAAAGTATCTCGCCGGCTGGCACTCGGAGGTGATTGGTGGTCGAGTAAGTGTTTGTCACCCATAATTATCTTGGATAAATATATATTCGGTCGTATCGTGGGAAAAACGGGAGGGCGTCATATACTACGCAGCAGTTTTGCCGATCAGTGTCTCGTCCTCAAGGGGAAATGCAATTTTTTACTTTGTTATCTGGGCATACCATCGATCTTTGGGCTGGAGTCATCTCTTAGGCTACGCATATAATGAACATTCTGGCCAGGGCATACTTGGAGCGATTTTGCACGAGGCTACAATTCTTCATAGATGATCTTACGGGGTACAGGGCAGTCACCGCTTGAACATGAGAGAGGCGTGTTCTTTATCAGAGTGTCATTTTTACTTGGTTTATGAATAAACCGAGATAAAGCTAGATATTAATTCAAGGAACGTGCTTCTTATAATTGGCCGGAAGCAACCGGTCTATGATTGTGCACTGGCTCTGGATAGTTTTGTCGCGTGGTGGGCTCTCTTGGGACTCTGGCGCCTGAGAGATTCTACTAGAGTGGTAGCGGTCTTACAATCAAGGCAGATGAATCAGGCGTCATATGAACTGACGTCTGAGGTCGCTAGGTGGCGCTGGGTATATATCGGGAGGCTCCACCTCGAATAATAATGCGAGAGCGGAGTGCTTTCGGGGATTACAGACCACAGAGAATCCCGACACCATATGTTCCGTTCCGGGGCCCAAACTAACCACGGCAAACTAGTCTGCTCTCCTCTGACCTCGGAACATATGGTGGTACCGATCGCATTTCCAGACGCGGCGACTATCGGCGAAACTGATCCGGCCTCTCTCTGCGGATATTCGTAGACGAATGACTTTCCCTCGTGCTAAGCTGTTCGAAGGCTTCGGCGCTCCTGTGGGCTCTTCTGCCTGTTGTGATACGGGCACGCGGTGCGGTGGGAGGCTCTTCGCATTTTTGCCCGGGGCTCGAATTCAGACATTCTTCCCCTTTCCTTCTGCTCTCCGCTCATGCCACGATGGATCCTTCTCTATCACTAGTCGATCTCAGAGCTTATCCGGCCTCATCCGAGCTCCCTTGACAGATACGTCGCGCTGGGCGGCAGCAGCAAGCGCTAGAGCGGTGTCGGGAGTGGTGGCAGCAGCCCGTGGGGCCACATTATCGACTGCGGATATCGCGTCCACAGTGGCGCGCGATTTGAGTTGTCTGGCACAGTTTCGAGGCACCTTTGCGGAGCGCCAGCGCTATATTGACATCGCCTTCTGAGAGCCGCTGAATGTGCGGCACAGCCGTTCGGGAGAGGGCTGCTGCATAAAAGGGCTGCAAGCCGGCGGCCAGGACAGCGATTCTCGGGCGACGTGAGACGCGAGGGCCAGCAGATGGGAGGAAGAGAAAGGGTTAGGACTAGCAGGACGAAAGACGCGCACGGAAACGGAGAGAGCATCGTGTGGGAGAAGCGAGAAGACCTGGGCGTGTACAAGAGTGAGTTAATGTTTGAGGGAGGTCAGAGAGACAGGCCGCAGGAATACGCTGGCGGAGATAAGAAGACACGGGCTAGAACTAAGACAAGGCTGAGGCGGGGCGACATCCTCTTGTGCAAACAATGGCCATAAGAATTAGAGGGGAAGTGGAGTTGTGAATGAGCTCGCTGGGTGGGGGGTAGGTAGGAAATTGGCTACTCTTAGTTTTTAGAGTATGTTGGTGCAAGTTTCTATAGTGGATACCCGTACTCAGCTATGGACTCTGTCTCAGTTAGCATGTATAGCTTAAGACTGGCTTAGTTCTTTTATCTCTCTCGATGGTGATTAAATATTACATTCATGCATTACCTCTGAGAGCAACTAAGGAGGAACAATATACATGGGTAGACGCGAACTCTCATGAAGCATTTATTAAGTCCAGGCAATTTCCCAGCCTGCATTATAGAAAGGATACGAGCATTTCTTGGACAGTAAGTTGAACTGGTCGGGACTCATCCCGACAACTTTAACTTCCGAAGTTCCTAATACTAGAGTGTTTTTATTTAGAGTCACTAGAAAATGAGTGCTAATTTTCGTTTACTGGGCTCAACTTCTGGGGCAGTAATAAGCCTTAATCGGCCTGGGCGTATTTAACCGTGCGGAGCTGGTATATACCGAGACGGAAGTGGAACAAGTCTACACGTTAAGCTCTTTTTAATATAATAGCAATGCTCGGAGAGCTCGCAGTTTAATTGCACTCACCAATGCACATCTCGCTATACGAAAGAGCCTCTTGAAACATTAAATTACTTATTTCACTCTATAGATCAATGTGTTATTGGTCGATATTTGCATAGGCCTGAGGTACACATCTTAATAACGCGGGTGCAAAGAGTAAGGAATATGTTTTAATTAGCTAACACATCAAACCAAATTAATTTTAATGTGAATTTTAGAGCAACGGGTGCATACGTCTGTGAGGGAATGTGGTAACAAATGGGCTCTATAACAAATGGACTATTATACCCACCACACCTCGAAATGAATAATATTTCCAGAAAACAGTTGAACACAGATTCTGATGGTAGTAACTCTGATAACATTTTGATTTTTAGCTTTGATGCAATGCATTATAACAGGCAGTGTCACTAAACATCTAGACAGTGGCTATCCCTTGCAGACCTTCTCCATTCTATCACTCCTCTCACTATTTTCTAGCACAGGTGTCAACCCCGTTTGTCTGACCTGACCTGCACCTCTATGAGCAATAAATATAACATGGCTGAGTCTCAGGTTGCAGCGGCTCGCCTGTCGGGCGGAGACCATCTATGGAGCGCGTTCTCGTGGTACAGGGTATTATATCAGAGCGGTACGGTGCCTGTGACAGGCGACAGGGGATGACAGTGGCGCACAGTGGCAGGAGCACGGCGACAGGCTACAGGGGATGACAGTGGCGCACAGTGGTAGAAGCGGTGACAGGCGACAGGGAATGACAGTGGCGCACAGTGGCAGGAACACGGTGTGAAAGTGACTCGGAGTCGTTGAGACAGTGGCCCGTAGTCGTTGAGACAGTGACTCGGAGTCGTTGAGACAGCGACTCGGAGTCGTTGAGACAGTGACCCGGAGTCGGTGAGACAGCGACTCGGAGTCGTTGGGACAGTGACTCAGAGTCGTTGAGACAGCGACTCGGAGTCGGTGAGACAGGACAGAGTGGCAGGGTGATTTTGAGTCGCTCGGAGTCGGGGACGACATTGATTCAGTATAAGTGTCACGGTGGCAAGTGTCGTGTCGTAAGTGTCGTGTATAAGTCACGGTGGCAGTGACTCGGTGGTAGTGATTCAGTGATACGGTGATACGCTGATGCAGTAACAGGGCTCATAAGTTACGTAACGACACATAGGCACAGTGATGAGGCAGCTAAGTGACGTAGCAACACTTTGCTGCAGCGATACGAAGGTACAACCACGAGGAGTCCGGATAAAGAGTGATGCAGCACTGCGTCACGGTTTTTAGAAACCACTTCCGTACAGACATGAAGACAAGGACCTCCGCTCTAACCAAATGGGATATGCTGTGCGCGCAACACAAGTAGGAGGCAAGGCACTTCTTGCTGTGGCTAAGTTCGCGGTGCAGTCCTTAGGCCGGGAGGTGTTAATAGGGCTGTTTTAGGTGCAGCCTGTGAGGTGCTTAAGTCGAGGTGGACGGGAGTGATCACCGGCAGATTCAAAACGATATAGGAGCTTAAGTTTATATTAAAATATTGGGTGAAAGCTTACGTTGACTCGAGGAGCGCTAGACCGTAGAACACACTTGGTTACGTGGGTTAGGTTGTTGTTTGGTGTGAAATAATCGCATTGTACGCTGTGTGTGCTGCGTGTGCGAAACGTCAGCCTGCAGTGAAATACTACTTTTCCAACCGAACAGATAGTGTATGGTACTCAGGTATCAGGAACTGACAAACATAGCGTACGGTGGTCCACATATATGCACAGGCATAACGATTGGGCGGAGTGGGCGAAAATGGCGCCAAGCAGCGGAATATCTCCGCTAACGGACGCAGATATGTGAGTCGCGGGACACGCATAGAAACACATGTTGATTGCAGCGTATACACTGTCATAGGACACGGAACAGGTTCTTGTGGTGGTTGTTAAAAACGGAGAGGGATGGCCATGAAGCTGTACTGCAGGGCCGTCTGAGTGAGCGCCCGTGGCTGGCTTGTAGGAGGTGACAGGATGTGACCCCACGCCGGGGCTGCCCTGCAGGCGGAGACATGACGAGTAGGCGCATTCCTATGGGTCACACCGGTCCGCCAGTGGCTTGGGCATCCTGGCGGGCGAGAGGAGCCGGAGGATCCAGGCGAGGACGTTGCAAATCAGTACAGTCGGGAGGCGTTCAGTTCCCGATCACTCGCGGTCGAATACCGTTGGTCATCAATTTACGGTGCGCGAGGTTTATCAGAAGAGCGTTTGCACTATAATTGACCGCGGCGGTGCTTGCGCGCGCGCTCTCTTTCTTGTTGTGTTCAAGGTTGGTCGTTGACGATGGACCAATCCCTCGCTAAGAAATCTAGAAACTTATTCAGGTGTTTGACTTGTCATTTTACATAGTTTTACTGAGTGCTCGTCAATGCTGAACAGAGGTGTCTATAACAACTCACGAGAGTGATAACAACCCATGTGGGCTTTACATGTGGGAGCGATATTAACAGCGAGTCGGTGCCCTCGGGCTCCGATTTCTGGTTCTCATTTGTGTTGTATGCGATTTTAGGTGCTTGAGGATGTCTCTGTCTCATGCCTGGATTGCGACTCGACCCTGCTGTCTCCGTGGCGTGTCACGCGCTATGGGATAGCCGTTTGGGCTGTCAGTGTGTTGATTTGTGTAAGTGTTTTCAGAGCTCTCTTGGGAATGGAATGCTTGGTTTTTCTATCTCGTCAAGTGGAGCGGATTTTCTGCCAGGTGTATTGTATTTTTCTTGTGTAAAGCAGACGGATGGTGCTTCTTTATTACGCAGAGTACTTGACGTAAAACATGAAGACTAGAATGCGATGCACAATGGGTTGAAGTCCGACGAGAATATACTCTGTAAATATGTCAACCTCAGATTGGAGCTCCTCAAAATAGTATCACCGAAACCTCTTTCGCTAGTTGCACCAGTATATGTTACGTAGGCCAGAATGTGTAGAAGCTAGTAGTGTGAGCTGTTTGGGGCCTAACGCCGTGAAGCGCAGTGCTGGCGAGTCCTAGATATTAATCTGTATAGCTCACTCAGCATATGCGTGATCTCATAAAGACGCGGTCTCACCGCTTAACATGAGTGTCACAGTTGAACTGTGATTTGAGTTGACTGAGTGAGTGCTCGGAGAGCACTGGAGTAGCATGGAGCGCAGCACTACATGTTAACTCTAGGCGAGGTGTCATCCGACCGATGCTAATTTGATAGTAACACACTGAGTAGCTTTCCTTCCGCTGGATAGATTGACACTTGGTCGCGTGCCTGAGGCATTTGTGACTCTCAGCGAGTTTTTGACGCCAGGAATGGTGCGCACGCAAGCTGACGCTATCTCAAGGGCAGAGGGTAGTATGTATTTAGCTGAGATAAATCTGTCGTGATTGTGCGACTCGTACTCTACGATCCATCTGGTTAATAAGATCGCCTTGGGTATCATCACGAAGGAAGTAGGCGCGCACGAGTCCACAGGACGTGACGCGGACAAGATAACCAAGATATTCACGACCACTCCATCGCGTTGGGAAGCAGCGAACAATCGTGTCAGAGTTCGGCAGATAATTTGGGCTCCAGGGCAGATCGTCCGAGCAAATGCCAAGGTTTGTACTCCCGCAAGAAGGAATTTATTCACCCGCGTATGAGCTTCATTCACCACCGCACAGAATAACGCAATGCATACCAGGCTTAAGCGCTCAGGAGTGTCGCTCGTGAGCGGTCTGAGGCTCGTCTTCTATATACGGGAAACCCAGATTATGGCGGGAAGCGAAGGTATCGTTGAATACACGAGA
The DNA here is from genome assembly GCA_014673585.1 of Semibalanus balanoides. Classification (NCBI taxonomy): domain Eukaryota; kingdom Metazoa; phylum Arthropoda; class Thecostraca; order Balanomorpha; family Balanidae; genus Semibalanus; species Semibalanus balanoides. The sequence continues at coordinate 9,485 of VOPJ01014089.1, forward strand.
ACTAACGTGGCAAAAGGGGGACCCACCCACTCAGATTGGATGTTCGGCGTCAGAAGTAGGAGAGCGCGATAATGGTACGCGACCTCCCGGAATCGTTCGTATTCCGTACGCCGCGGATCGATCTAATTTTCCAATCTTTTTTGTTCATTTCTGTCTGCTACGGAAGCATTCTGCAAACCTCTTCAGCGCTTGCGGGATTAGGCGACGCCATTCCTCAATGCGGGTCAAGAGGTATGCCTATGGAGGTACAGTAAATGCTGCTGGAATTTTTGGTGTTCAAGTTATTTTGAATCGGGCTCTCGGTTTCCGCTTTCCACGGGCAATGCGCGTGTCGGATATGGAGTGACAGTTATATGTACAGCTGTCTGAGTAGTGTTATATTATCTCGCAGTACAGCGAACGTCAGATTACAAATGGTGACCCAGGGTGTTCGGGCTAATTGTTGGAGGTCGTAGTATGGCGCATCGGTACAGATACCCGCGCTCAAGTTCAATGACCTGACAGGAGTGTAATTCCAGTATGCGTGTAGGGACAGTATCGGGTCGTGTGTGTGCTGACTCCGGAGTGCTTGGAACCTCTGTATCGCACATGGGCCTTCAGGAGTTGATCTTTCGGAGACTCTGTGGACCAGTCGGTTGGTGGCCTTTTTTGGAATCTGTGGCAGACCTCTCGGATGTTGGATCTGTGCAGACCCGGTGTTGGATCTGTGCAGACCCGGTGTTGGATCAGTGCAGACCCGATATTGGATCTCTGCAGACCCGGTGTTGGATCTGTGCAGACCCGGTGTTGGATCTGTGTTGGATCTGTGCTGGCCCAGTTTTGGATCTGTGCAGACCCAGCGTTGGATCTGTGCAGACCCGGCGTTGGATCAGTGCAGACCCGATGTTGGATCTGTGCAGATCCGGTGCTGGATCGGCCGAGGATCGGTATGGGCCGGGGCCAGTCGTGGTGGCTACGTGGTGGCTCGCTGCCGGTTAACAGCAGAGAGTCTGGTCGGGACCGGCGCGGTGGCGTCAGTCGGCTCACAAATCGTTCGGCTGTCGACTGCGGCTGTCTGCTGCGGTGCGGTTGGGGCTCAGCCAAGCACGCCCGCTGCAGGCTGAGGTACCTACGCCACAACGGCGCAAAGTATTTAGTGTCAGGACGCGCCAATTGATTGTGACTGCCGATTGCGTTAATTTGAAAAAAGGCGGAAGAAACTTATGGATGTGAGGAAACACATGTGAGGAAAGTTGAGAAGGACATTCCACGTCTAACTTGGTGAGTATTCAGGTCACATGTGATGGAATGACCCAATAACGTAGCGTTACACCGGAAATGACTCGAGATGTCAGTTTTGTTTTCGTGAACCTTTTTTTCAAAGGAGGGTTCAAAGGGATCAAGGAATTGTTTTGACTAATGAGAGAAGAAGTATCACGTCTGGCAAATTTCAATAGGCTTTTTATTTTTCTAATGTAACGTATTTTGCACCGTTGGGACAAGTTTAGGAAGTCTCGTGAAAATGAATCATATGACTATCAATATTAAAAGACCACAGACTTTATAACTCAACCCTTCGTTTGACATATGGATATACGACAGCTTGACTTGGGCCTGTAACGTCGATTTATCCCGGTGACGGGCCAATCACTACCTACATACCCCGCCCTGGTTTCCTTCCACTGACACCACCTGTGGCGTTCTGTCGACGCCGCTTAGTACGGCGTGCCCTATACAGAGGGCCGGCACACAGCTGTTCGTCCCGTCAGCTCTCTGGGTCAGCGCTGAGCTCAGGGCCGGAGATATATCGCTACACTTGCGTGGCTTCTGTGCCGGATAGCACGCGCAGGGGCAAACAAACGCGTGACCGCGGCGGCCGGAATTACATTACTTTGGGAGGGAGAGGGGGAGGGGAAAGTTCAGTGTGTTTATCGCCAGTTCTTATGGAGTGGCTTGAAGCGATTAATTGAACCGAGCAGATATTAAAGTGCTGTCGGATATTATATTGATGTTGTAGCATGACGCAATTCATGTGAAATGTTGGGAAGTTGTATTGTTAGATTGGATGTGTTTCAGTGTTCGTTTTATTGACATTTAATCTCACAAGTTCTGGGTGTAAGTTAATACATTGAAGTGATAAAATCAAGAGCAAAGTTATTATCAACTAAGTTACCAGTTGGTCAAAAGTAGTGTCTATCATGTATTTGATTCAGCCAAATGCTAAGTCATTCGGGAATTTACTGCAAACTTTTTCAGGAAACTTGGCATTTTTAGCAACATGATATGTCAGCAATAAATCTACATCTGAGCTGTAGTTGGTTGATACAAGGAGATAAAGCCAGTCAATCAGACTAAGAACGAGGTATATGAGACCTGAGGAAAGTTGAGAAGGATATTCCACGTCTAACTTGGTGAGTATTCAGGTCACATGTGATGGAATGACCCAATAACGTAGCGTTACACCGGAAATGACTCGAGACGTCCGACTGTGTTAGTGGTATCAGCGGGATCGCGCTAGTGATGTCATTTTCCCAAAACGTCCTGACCAAAACCAATCCAATACCGAACAGGAGGCATTTTGGTTGACCAAATATTGACCGATTTTGGTTAAAGACAAAAGTGTCCAAGATTTGACCGAATTTCAAATAATATACTTATTTATACACACTGGCAAAAACAGCTTTGATAACATCATAATTCATAAAACGCACATGTAAGTTTCCAAGAAGACATTATAATTGAAAAAAAATACATTTGCAAAGAAAAATAGTGGATGCCGCAAGCAAGACCAAAGACATTTAGATTAATTAATTGAATTTCGAGCAAATTGTGTATCAACTTGCTGTATAGAAATAAGAATGCGTAAAATGTGGCAAAAAAGTGAATTGTTTACGATTAAGCTGACCGAAAAGTGTCAATTTTTTCAGCCTGACCGACCGATTACCAAATCGGTCACACAATTTTTTCGGTAACCAAAATTTTGGTGAACGATTGACACCACTAGATCGCACCCAGCAGAGCCGTATAAGGTTGTGATCGTGTGTTTCTGGACTGTTGCCACCAGGGGCGGATCCAGCCACTCGGTTTGGTGGGGAACTTTTTGTGGCAAAAAAGGTATCAATTTTTTCCTCCGCAGATTTGGGCTGGTCGCCTTATTTGGCATTCGAGAAATAAAAAATCCACTAAAAAAAAATCCACTTGTGGGGGAAAAAGTATTTTTCGGAAAAAAATTCAAAAAAATCGGGAAAAATCACTTAAAAACACGCAAAACGCGATTTTCCGTAGAATATAAACTCAAAGTACTAATAACGTTTATCTCATACCAACTCGCAGGGGCGTCACCGATCATTCTTGAGCGGTCGGCTAAAATGACGACAAAATGTATATCCGTTTTGTCTGCGTATATTACAACCTTTGCAGCATTTTTAATTTGGATTTCCATGTTATAAAAGGTATTTAGTTAGGTTAGGTAGGTTAGGTTGGTGAGTGTAGCGTTAGGTTAGTTAGGTTAGTAGTTAGTTAGGTTAGGTTAGGGTTAGGTTAGGTTAGGTTAGGTTAGGTTAGGTTAGTTGGGTTAGGTTAGGTTAGGTTGGGTTAGGTTAGGTTGGGTTAGGTTAGGTTGGGTTAGGTTAGGTTAGGTTANTTAGGTTAGGTTTTGGTACGTTAGGTTAAGTTTGAGTGGTTGAGATTATGTGCGGTTACGTTATGTTACGTTACGTTAAGTTAGGTTAGGTTAGAACACGGACGTAGGAAGACAGTTTTTATTATTTACTCTCTAATTGAATAATCGGAACGTAATTTAGTTTGAGGAAAAATAAAATCAGAAAGTTTATTTCTGGAATCTGCGCAATAATTTAAAAACATTGTCGCTCGCTTGGAAATTCGTGATAAAGTGCAAAATTGATTTTTTAAACAAAAAAGTGATATGATTTTTTGGCAAAAAAAATGTTGCCAAAATTTAATCGATCAACGTTTCTAGTATCAAACAGAAGAAATAAAAATATTGTCACGTGGGATTTTCGAAATTCCTAGATTCAGGCTTTAATTTTTGCGAGCCAATAGCTTAGTCAGAAAATGGTGTCTGTTACTGGGAAAGTTGATTGAAAACAATATTTTCAGGATCAACTGGCAAATTTAAAAACAATGTCGTGTGAAAAAATCAAGAAACGATCATAATTGCCAAAAGCTAACGTCATCTATCGGCCAGTCGGAGAAGCTCTCCAGTTCACGCGACTTTCGACCTCTGGGCCATGCACTGACGCGGGTCCGAAGGACCAATGTCCCGCGACGATATGCAATGTGTGACGCGTCATGCAACGCCGGTGGCCTGACTACGATAGGTTTGCTCTTTCGGATAATATATTTACTTACATTTTTTAACGTTCAAGTTATCGCTTCTCGGCCTTTGCTAAGATCCAAAGTGTAGTATCTGTTCTTCAGTCAGCTTAATATCTGATACGTCCCCTACACGGGGACGAAATTAAACTGATTTTGGACTTTGGCGGGGTTCAGGAGCTTGCTCCTGCCCTGCCGCGGGTTGGCCTGGCATTGCACTACAGTCAGGATCGGCCCACTTCTCAGTTATATTGTACAAATGATCATTGATTTGGTGTTTGATTACACTTTGTCCATACGTACGCTGTACAACGCCTGAATACAAGGCTTCAATTCATAGAATTTTTTTTTTTTTCAAAGGGGGGGCTCTTGTGTTATTCCGTAACTTAAAACTACTGCTCTACCCGCAGTAATAATCAAATGCACATACGTTTGCAGTCATGTCGCAGAGACTTTTCCGCCAAATAGTTTAACAAAGTTCGAAGACGTCTCAAGTCGCGGTCAACGAAGAGATTCGCACTGGCCAAAAAACAAAGGGCCAGACACACAACATCTAGAATCAAATTTCACAGCAGAAAAGAAAATGACAACGCACCCGGTGCCCAGGCAGGTCACCCATCCAAGTAATAACCGGCCCGATGCTGCTTTGGACTTTCAGTGATCGGACGGGAACTGGTATTTTCAGCATCGGTATGGTCGTTGCGAGAGCAGAGGACACAAAAGGGGGCCGACCATACTGGCGGTCGGGGACCCAAGGCCATGTAACAACCGTATCCATGTCGCCTAATCAGTAAAGCATCGAGCATGCTTGTTATGCTGCAGGCAATGCAGCCACCCAGTGGTCAGTCCCGGGTAGCGACACCAATAGTTTACAAGTCTGAACACTGATTCACAAGTGTAAGGGTGTCGGTCTGCTATACATCTAGCTGAACGAACTCAGCATTTGACATTTGGCTGACGGCCACGTCTCGTGTCGTCGATTTAGCCCAAATTGTAAAATATACGAGTCGGTACAGCTAAATACATAAGCTCTTCCGATTCGGCTGATAAGTAACTAACTCCGGCTGGGTCCACTCCACCCCCACTACATGGGGCTCGCAGCCCACATCGTTCAAATAACTTGACGCATGTGAGGGTAAGAAAGAGAGAGCGAGAGAGAGAGGAGAGGAAAAAAGAAAGGACAATGTAGCACATTCCTTGACGTATTCCAATAGCGGGTGTCTGGTCCTGATAAGGACCTTGTGTTACTGTGGTACTGTGCATGCACTTGGTGCTTAGGCACGCTTTCCGCCACGGATGCGGCGCGCCGCTGCGATGTCCTGGGGGCCTGATGGTGACACGCTTGGCGTGGGATGGCGCACAGTTATGGTGTCCTCGAACAGACCAACCAGGTAGGGCTCGCTAGCTCCTGAGGGCCAATCACCCGGCGCTGCTCTGAGAAGCGGAAGATCCGTCTTGAAGTCCTGGGCGATACTCCGCACCAGGACGCATGGAACGGCAGCTTGCGATCAGCACTCAGTGTCTTCTGGTAGCGGCGGATCTCACGCGCGCCACCGTGCTCCGGGACTGGGTTAACGGTGGGGTTTTTGACGCCGCCAGTGGCCGGCGCGACTCTTGCGAAGCGGCCTTGGTGGCCAGCTGCTTGGTGGCGCCTTGCCACCGGGGACTTGCGGAGCGGGTTCTGCTGGTGCGTGCCATCTATTCGAATGTAACGTGATTCGGCTCGAAAACGAGGATACCTTCTTCAGCGCGTGCTTTCTTCGGATTAACAAGTGGCGCATGCGCACGTGGTGTTGGCGATCGCAGCGCGCTCTGCGGTGACACAAATGTCGCTATAGGGAGAAACGACGCCGAAATGTGATCAACTTCAAAGTCGTCATCATGACTTGGACGTGGAAAGGGAGCAAGGGTCTGAGGCAAGGGGTCGGAGCCAAGCGGCCACCCGCAAAGTCTTTGCGGGATAACATCCAGGGCAGGACCGTTTGATGTGGGAAAATATGGATATGTACCACGTTCGTTGTGGGAATTGTTGATGAAGGGCCACTTGTTCTAACGCGCCTACGCCCGACTGTGCGCCTTTTGCCGCCCCGTCGGCGGGTGGCAATCGACGTGCCACAGACTTTCCCGTCACGGCCGTCAACGTTTCAATTCTGTCACCACTTGCCGTTTGTCCGCTATTAGCCTGCAAAGTCGGAGCAATTTCCCGATATGCCGGCAGACACCCGCTTTTCGATGGTGGCGCCACCTACAACAAAGTACAGCTTCGTGTGGTAAATATCGATTCGGTGACAGAATGGCGAGTTACTTTCGACGTCGCAATGGCGTGTGTGCATTTGCGAAGCACGAATGTTTAGCATTTTCATATGTCGCCAGTGGTCATTGCGAGTTATTTTTAGGCCATCAAACTGCTTTCATCTCACTAACTCTGCCTAAAATAGAGACCACTCCCTGATAAAGTTCGTTTCGCACTCAGTAGATGGCGCTGCTGATTGAACGTAAAGATAGATTCGTGTGGTAAATGTGGGATGAGACAAACAGTGTCTGGCACTAAGGAGATTTAAAAAAAAGTTTAGAGTACCAACAAAAAACGTCTGTTGCACGTTGATTTTTTTTTTTTTTGGTACCCTTACTTTTTAAGGGAATTTTTGTTTTTTTTGTGGCGAAAGTCATGCGTACGCGTGTTTGAAATGAGGCGTATTAAATAAAATCCGCTTTTATACTTTCGGGGTACAACCATCTTTGCGGCCTAATAACAAACAAACGGAATACGCATTTGTGTTGAAAATATGGATGGGACACCNGGCATGACGTGGTCGCTTCTCGCAGGTACGCTAGTGGAACACTCCGGAAGGAGGTGGCGGTTGGTGTGTGGAGTCAGGCATGACGTGGTCGCTTTCTTGGCTCGGAGCTGCTGTCCCTCCGAGGGTATATGGGCGGCATGTGACCTTCGCTGTCAGTCCGCCCTAAAATCCCAATCATCATCATCATCATCATCTGAGGGTATATTCCGAACGAATCTTACCTGGCTCGTTTTTGAGAAGGTATGCGTCTTCTCTATGTATGGGCGCCATATAACCATTTTTGTTGCGGAGCCCTTAAGCCCCAATCATCATCATCGTTTGCTCTATGTAAAGTGACAATGTCAGTCCTTGCGAGTGAATTAACTAAACTCGTAAACTTAGGCTTGTAAAGCCACCATACTATGAACTTGGGCTAAGTTTCGATTCGGATTAGTCTGTCGTTTGAGCTGCGGGCGGTACCCTGTCTGACCCCCCCTTATCCTCTGGACAGGAGCGGCTGGACTTTGCCATGCGTGAGATCGTGTTCGACCTGCTGTCGGTTGGCCGCGCGGTGAAGATCGTCACCACCCCGGAGCGCATGTCGATCGGCCTGCGCGCGTTCCTCGTGGTGGCCGACAGTCTGCAGCAGAAGGAGGGGGAGCCGCCGATGCCACGCACCGTCGGCGTCCTGCCATCTGGTGAGTGGATTTATAACTGCTGGGTATTAAGCCCAGGCTACACTATGCGTGATAGTTCCGGAAAGTCAGCGCACGTTTTTTTGCAAGTTTGCGTCTTTTGCGTTGTCTGAAAATGTTCAGCTGATAGAAAATGCATTGACTGAGTACGCAAAGTCCGCATGAAATATCACGCAAACTTGCAAAAGACGCAATGACGCAAGTACGCAACTACGCAACTACGCAAAAAAGTTTAGAAGTTTGAACTTGTTTGCGTGTTTTGCAAGTTTGCGTAGTCTGGAACAGTTGGTGGCGCATCGGCGACAATCCTTGCTTTTGCTTGATTTCGTGGATTTAGTGTATGATATACCTAAAATTGAATAACCTGCACTGAGTATCGTGATATATGTTCTATGTTCTATGTTCTATGTTCTATGATTGAATCATTGAAGATGAATGCAGAAGCGTGGGAGCAAGTTGTGAGTGCTGAAACCATGGTGTTGAAGCTGGTAGATATGTATGCAGTGGTTTAACAGCAGCAAAAGTGCAGTAGCTTAGACATTTGTATTGCGTACTTTGCATGTTCACGCAGATCCTGGACGTCACGCAAAACACGCACAAACTTGGCAAAAAACGGTTTGCGGACTTCGCGGGACCTATGCACGCGATGAGATCGTAAAGAGGCCTGAGTCACTGTTAACGAGACGCCATGATTCTCTATCGGTTCAGCGTAAACACGTTCAAAAATAAGTAGCAGATGCAATGCTTTAGGTTCAGCAGTATTTGCTATTATCAACGCACTACAGTGTGAGAGGTTTGTGGTAGTGTACGATAAATCTCGATATTCAAACTGTAGCCATTCTTGTGTGAGTATCAGCATCATTCGTCAGCAGTGCATCAGCTAAAAACTCTCTCCATACTCTCAGCGCTACACCCGGCACGCTCCAGTTTCGCGAAGGCCTGTCACGCCACCCGCTCTATCCTGCCCTACTCTGAAGCCAACTCATCACTCACCTACATCGCCTGTCCTGACCTCGCATCTCGATGCCATCTAACATCGCCCCTCACTGACCGCAGGCAACACTCTACCGGGTGAAGTATGAACCGTTCCATCAACGTAAGATGCTGACAAAGGACGACGCGCGCCCGCAGGTGTGCGGCGTGGCCGAAGCTACTACTCAGTCGATGCGGCATTAGGTTGGTGTAGGCGACATGTGCGGTGCCCTCCGACAGCAGATAATCGGACGGCCAGCTCTTCTAATGGTGACAACAACCGCAGAACGCTCAAACAAGGTGTCGTGGCGTCGACTAGGGGTGGGGAGATGGCGGCGTGCATGAAGCGCATCCGTTGGGTGTTTGAGGACTCGGTCCGCGTAGGTTAGTTTATAGAAGTTCTAGGGCGATAGAATATATAGTGTGTGATACGTTTCAGGACCGTGGCAGCGGTGATGCAGGCACTAGTTTGGCTCATCTATGTTGGAATTGGCATGCGCGAATAGTTTTGTAATGGCGAGAAGTTACCACAGAATGGTTAGTATCTACAGTTTGCTAATTACCATATAATCAAGCATTAAGTGTCATATTTAGTTGTGGCAATTTGTTATATATAATGAAATTACTTGTCGATGAACCATCAAAGGTGAATATTCCTAATGTATTAGTTGTATGTATCCTAGTAGTCCTGGGTCATAATTTAATCAAATTAGAACTTTATAGTGGTGTCAATCGATATAGACTCAAAATTTATGGTTATGCCGAAAAAATTGTGTGAACGCGCTTCGCCGCTAATACGGGTCGGTTACAGTTAGATTTAATTTTTGGACAACATTATTCGTGTCAGCTTATACTTGTTTTAATATACGCGCTATACTGCTTAATAAAATGCGTTCATATCTTTGGACATTTTTGGCGCTCAACCATAAATCGGTCATATACTATCTCATTTTTGTGGCTCAACGCGCGAAGTGCCTCCTGTTTGGTATTGGATTGGTTTTGGTCAGGAAATTTTGGGAAAATGACATCACTAATTGGAATGTCACGATCACCGGACCACCTCGTCACTATCTGCCTGATTCTGCCCACCCCAGGAGCCCGACGAGCGGATCACAGGCGAGCGGAAGCCCAAGATTGACCTGTTCCGGACCTGTGTGGCGGCCATCCCTCGACTTGTGCCGGACGGAATGAGCCGCAGCGACCTCATAGAGATGCTGGCCAGGCTCACGGTCAGCACCAACGCGGCAGTCGCTGGGCATAGTTCGTTCAGAAATGAATGCATGTATAGAACTTGCTAGACGATTATGATTGTTACAATTTCAATGGTGACAAATACCACACAGACGATATCGGTTTGCTAAAAGTTATCAGGGGCGGGAAGTCTGAGCCTCCAGAATAGTGTATGCATGACGGAATCTGTCATAACATTGACAGACAACTAACTGTGCAATGTGCATTATAAATGTAACCTTAGCCCGATCACTTGATAGGGTATTACTTCTGATGGCATCATACAAACTCCACAACTGTAGTACATCTGTAGCTACCATGTCTAATCGCGCCCTACCGTCTCCTCCGTCGCAGGTGCACATGGACGAGGAGCTGCGCGCGCTCAGTTTCCAGAGCCTGACCAACCTGGCCGTGGACTTTCCCGACTGGCGCGAGGAGGTGGTGCTCGGCATGATCTGGTTCATGAGCCGCGAGGTGGCCGACACGGCGCCCACCCTGCTCGACAACGGTCTACGCATGGTGCTCCAACTCCTCACCAGCTGGAGGAACGCCATCGCCGTGCCCGCCAACGGCTCCACCATCAAACGCCGGGAGCTGAACGCCGTGGCTCCCTCGCCGGCTCAGGTGGGTGGTGGTTGCTGGTCGACGTGTGCGGAATGTTTTCAGTGCCGTGTGTGTATGCGTGTGTGTTATGTGTGAGTTGTAGTCAGTACTGCCGCGGCATTGCTGGCGACTGAGGGAGGCAGCTGCGGTCGCTGAACGGTGCGTGTGACAACTAACAAGACGGCGGCGTATGGTATCTACCGCGGCAGTGCCGTCCTGCTGTACTGCTGGCTTCTGCGGGTTCCGACTGGAGCAGGGGTGCTATGCGGATAGAAGGTGTGTTGAAGCAGGCTGCAGCTCTGTCAATGCTCTTACCCGTGCGTGGTATATGTATTCCATGGCTGATCTGGCCGGCTTATCTGTCTGAATCGACCTGGCCTGGCTCCGTGTCGGACCAGACCTGGTGTCTGTATGACCTGACCTGACGGCTGACCTGACGGCTGCACCGAGGAGGCTGACGCTGACGTCGGAGGCCGTGCACCATCTGACGGCTGACCGACGCGCTGCGAACCTGACGGCTGAGGCGCTTCCTGGACACGGGCGGTGAAAAGTGACGGGCTGGGACCTTTAGATCCGGACTGAAGCTCCTTGGAGCGGCTGACCATTGACGGCTGGACCTGACGGTTCGCACACACTGACGCGCTGTACCTGACGGCTGACCTGACGGCTGACCTGACGGCTGACCTGACGGCTGACCTGACGGCTGACCTGACCCGATGTCTGCGCCCCACAGAGGACGGACCAGCCCGGAGTACTTCACACAGTCGAGGGCCTCGCTCTGGTGATGCTCTGCCACTGCCGCCTGGCAGTCCGGCGGCTGGCTGTACACATTCTGAAGGAGGTCAAACTGCTGTTCCGCGCGCTCGGTCAGTTCGCGGCTCAAAGTGACCTTAGCAGTCGACGCGCCCTAAAGCCCCAATAAACAAACAAACTCAGTTCGCGGCTGCATATTGCCGGCCGGTTTGGTGCTCTGTGGTTTGAATCAGCAGACCGCCGCCGGCCGCGTGGGTGGGATCTTTGCGGAGGAATGCGTTACAGTTGGATTGTTGGACGCAAATTGACCAAAGGTGTCGGCGCGTCCTTAAACCCCAATAAACAAACAAAGAGTTGGAGTGTGAGGTGGTAGCGAGGAACGGGAACCTTGGAAATAAGAAGTCAAACATTTTCACTGTCATTTTCTTTTGTCTGTCGCCAACGTCCTATTAAGTGTGCAATTGGTCAGATAAGTCTGCCGGAGAAATAGGCGCCGATCCTCTTGCGTTCTCGGAGTGTCGGTGTGTGACTGATCCCTGCCTCCTCAGGTTGTCTGAGGCCGGGTGAGTCTGCTGCGGTGGACGCTATGGACGCAGCCTGCCCCGCTCTGGTGGAGCGCTGTCTGCCGCTGCTGCCCCCTGCCGAGAAGGCGGCCGTGCTCTCCACGTCCAACATTGACCTGCAGTGGATCGCCGAGCGAAACTCGGCCGTCTGGACCGCAGGTCAGTCACGATCAGTGGCTCTGATAATTTTCAGTCTCCATTTTCTAGCTTCCACCCTGTCATCCATTTTCTAGTGCCATCTATTCTACAGGTGGTATGTTTCAGTCTAAGATGCTCATCTGTGTTCCGTTTTAGTGTCGTGTCCCGATTTCGATCTAGCTCTCCCCCGTCACGAGGCGTGTGATTGATGTTGATCACCGGCCATATGACTGCGACCCCCTTACTCCCCTCCCCTCCTAACCTAACATAACCATCGTCGACTCTAACGCACGGCACATACCACGCTTAGTCTGATTGCTGACGTCACCCGGTCTCTGAAACTATTTTCATGAATATTTGTTTACGTTAAATGAGTGAGATACATGTTGAAGTGCCTTGGAAGTAACATATATGGTCAGGGAAGGGCAAGGTTGCAGTTGTATGTGCAATGTATGCGTAATTACGTATGACACACGGTGGTTTTACCAAGCCTGAGTGTTGCTAATCTAAATGGCTTCGATGCATACTTACAGCGGGCTCTCGCGGTCAGTGCCTTCCAATTTTCCGTCCCCATTTTCTAGCTTTCACCCTCTCGTCCATTTTCTAGTTCCATCCATTCTACATGTCATATGTTTTAGTCTAAGATGCTCATCCGTGTACCATTTCAGTGTCGTGTACCGGACTAATACTCACCCCGATTTCGCTCTCGCTCCCCCCCGTCGCCAGACGTGTGACTGATGACGCTCGCTGGCCACATGACTGCGACCCCCTACTCACCCCCCCTCCTCACCAGGCCTGCACGATGACGGTGCCCAGAGCGGCTCTGTGCCACACCTGGCCGGAGGGGACGCCTGGGCCGTCTGTCTGCAGGGTTTCCTGGAGCACGGTCGGCTGGCGGCCGCCGCGCCCGCCGCCGTCGCCCACGCCTGGCCCATGATCCACCACCGGATACATGCCCTCTTCAGCGTCGTCGATCCCACGTGCGTGACGCCGGGGGTAGGGGGGAGGGGGTCTGTAGAGGACTGCCGTGAATGCCGGGGAGGGGGGGGGTTCCTGTAGAGGACGTTGGGTGCTGGCCGGGCACAGGGGGGTCGTAAGAGGAGCGTGCGTGATGCCCGGGGCAAGGGTGGAGGGGGTCTGTAGAGGCGTGCGTGATGCCCGGGGGCAGGGTGGAGGGGGGTCTGTAGAGGAAGTGCGTGATGCCCGGGACAGGGGGTGGAGGGGGGTCTGTAGAGGAAGTGCGTGATGCCCGGGACAGGGGGTCTGTTTAGAGGACGTTGCGTGATGCCCGGGGGCAGCGTGGAGGGGGTTGTAGAGGACGTTGCGTGATGCCGCGGACAGGGGGTGGAGGGGGTCGTAGAGGCAGTCGCGTCGAATGCAGCGGACAGGGGGTGGAGGGGGTCTGTAGAGGACGTGCGTATGCCCGGGGGCAGGTGGAGGGGGTCTGTAGAGGACGTGCGCTGAATGGGGGGCAGGGTGGAGGGGTCTGTAGTAGGACGTGCGTGATGCCGCGGGACAGGGGGTGGAGGCGGGTCTGTATGAGGAAGTGCGTGATGCCGGACAGGGGGTCTGTAGAGGAGCGTGCGTGTGCCCGGGGGCAGGGTGGAGGTTTGGGTTCTGTTAGAGGACGTGCGTGAATGCCGGCGGGACAGGGTGGAGGGGGTCTGTAGAGACGTGCGTGATGCCCGGGGCAGGGTGGAGGGGGTCTGTAGAGGACGTGCGTGATGTCCGGACAGGGTGGAGGGGGGGTCTGTTAGAGACGTTGCGTGATGCCGGGGCAGGGTGGAAGGGGGTCTGTAGAGGCCCGTTGCGTGACGCCGGGGGCAGGGTGGAGGGGGTCTGTAGAGGACGTGCGTGATGCCCGGGGCGGGGTTGGAGGGGGGGTCTGTAGATGGAAGTGCGTTGATGCCGGGGCAGGGGCGTGGAGGGGGTTGTCTGTAGAGGACGTGGCTGATGCCCGGGACGGGGGGGGGGTCTGTAGAGGACGTGCGTGACTGCCGGGGGCCAGGGTGGAGGGGGTCTGTAGAGGAGTGCGTGTATGCCCCGGGACAGGGGGGGGGGGGGGTCTTGTAGAGACGTGCGTGCGCGGCAGGGGTGGAGGGGGGTCCTGTAGAGGGACGTGCGTGTTGCCCGGGACAGGGGTGAGGGGGTCTGTAAGAGGAGGTAGATGTGGCATCAGCGCCAACGGGACAGGGTGGAGGGGGGTCTGTAAGAAGAGAGGGCGCTCGCAAATGCGCGCGGACAGGGGGTGGAGGGGGGTCTGTGAGGACGTTGCGTTGATGCCCGGGACGGGGAGTGGGGGGGGTCTGTAGAGGAACGTGCGTGATGCGGGGAGCAGGGTGGAGGGGTCTGTACCGAGGAAGTGCGTGATGCCCGGGAGAGGGGGGGGGTCTGGTATGAGGACGTGCGTGGACGCCGGGGCAGGGGGTGGAGGGGGGTCTGTAGAGGACGTGCGTGATGCCCGGGACAGGGGGTGGAGGGGGGTCTGTAGAGGAAGTGCGTGATGCCGGGAACAGGGTGGAGGGGGGCTGTAGAGGACGTGCGGTGATCGCCCGGGGCAAGGGAGGGGTTCTGTAGAGGACGTGCGTGATGCCGTCGGGACAGGGGGGGGTCTGTAGAGGAATGCGTGAGCCCGGCGACAGGGTATGTAGAGGAGGTGCGTGATGCCCGGGACAGGGGTGGGGGGTCTGTCGAGGAGGTGCGTGATGCCCGGGGAGTGGGGGGGGGTTCTTGTAGAGGGAAGTGCGTGATGCTGGGGACAGGGGTGGGTGGCTGCGCGGATCTGTGTAGAGGACGATGACGTTGTTAATTGAACTTGAGGTCATTGTATTGCAGTGTGCCAGTAGTTGTGACGGGCACGGATTGTTCGTAGTTGATGTTTGTTGATGCAACTGGTATATGGGTGTGACCGAATTGCGAATTAAGATAAGTGTCATTTTATGACCATTTTTCTTATATATTAATTTTATGAACGGAACGGTTGCGTTGAGAGAGAAAGCAAAGGCTTCCAAGCCGTTTTTATTGCACAATTTTATCTCGGTAGTGTTCATATCTGTATTGCCTACCCTGTCCTGTCCACTCTGTGTGATCAGTTTTGGCGTGTCGTGCTCTGCTGTGATCAGTTTTGGCGTGTCGTGCTCTGCTGTGCTGTGACACGTGCGTGTTCCATACCACCGCAGTGACATTGATTTATGTGATCAAGTCTGGTGTCACTGACATGGATTGGCATAAATGTTCCACATTGTTTGGCATGATCAAGGGTGACATCATTGTTGCCGTCACCCGTGCCTTGTCGTCCCGTGTCCTGTGCCGTCCCGTGTCCCGTGTCCCGTGTCCCGTGTCCCGTGTCCCGTGTCCCGTGTCCCGTGCCCCGTGCCCCGTGTCCCGGTGCCGTGCCGTGTCGTGTGTTGTGTGTTTGTCGTGTCGTGTCCGGTCTGTCTCTGTGTGCTGTGTCTGTGTCTGTGTCTGTCTGTCTGTGTCGGTCCGTCGTCCGTGGCCGTGGCCGTGTCCGTGTCCCGTGTCCGTGTCCGTGTCCGTGCGCCCGTGTTCCGTTGTCGTGCCGTGTCCGTGTCGTGTCCTGTGTCGTGTGTCCGGTCCGGTGTCCGTTCGTGTCCCCGTGTCCGGTTCGGCTCGTGTCCGTGTCGTGTTTTCGGGTGTCGTGTGTCGTTTCGTTTTGGTGTCGTTTTGTGTCGTTTTGTGTCGTTTTGTGCTCGTTGTTGGGTCGTTGGTCGTGATGTACCGTGCATCATTCCGGTCCGCCAGCAGTCTCCCGTGTCATGATTCGTTGTCCTTATCCTTAACCCGGACCGTAACACCGGGTCACGTAGAACCCGTACCGTACCCGTAATACCGTGAACCCGCCTACCGTAACCCGTACCGTAACCCGTACCCGTAAACTCCGTACCGTAACCCGTACCGTAACCCGGTCCGTAACCGTCCCGCTTAAACACCTACTCGCTAACCCCTACCGTAACCCGTACCGTAACCGTACCCGCTAATCCGCCGTACCGTATTACCGCGTACCGTAAACCCGTACCGTAACCCGTACCGTAACCAATGGCTGCAGAGTATGGACCTTAGTTGTCGGGCGCGCCCGAAAACGCCCAATAATACAAACAAACCGTGACCGTAACCCGTTACCGTTAAACCGTACGTAACCCGTACCAGTAACCCGTACCCGTAACCCGTACCGTTAACCCGTACCCCATAACCCGCTAACCATAAACTCCCGTACCATAACCCTCACCGTAACCCGTATCCGTGATCCCTTACCTAACCCGTACCGTAGAACTCCGTACCATAACTCCCCGTTACCTGGTAATCCCGCTACCGTAACCCGTACCGTAACCCGTACCGTAACCCGTACCGTAACCCGTACCGTAACCATCGCGTCTCCCGCTCCCCCACAGCCCTGTGAGCGACAATCGCGCCTCGCTGCTGCGTGGCGCCACCATGGTGAAGAAGCCGCCCGAACAGCGCGACATCTACATGGGCCTGTGGCGCAACTACGCGCTGTTCGCGTGCCGCGTGGTGCCGGCGGTTAGCCAGCCGGGACCGACCATCCGCTGCGTGTCACCTGAGCTCAACGTCAGGTAGGCGGCGCTGAATGGCTGATACGCAACCCGCTCAGATGGGTGGGGGGGGAAATGCCTGAACGTTCAATCATTGAGGACGCTTTGTTCCTTCCTGTCTTCTTTGTTAGTGGTCTGACAACAGGAATGTTTGTCACTGGTTGACATGTTCTTAATTAGCCATTGCTCTCTAAAGAAACATGTCATGGTGCGGTGGGCCGTGAACTGCTCTATTAAGACCGCGGCTGCAACTGCTGTATTGGTTAGTGTCGTTCGCTAAGATGTGTCTTTTACTTTTTTGCAACATAAATGATGACCCTGTCTGAGCCCATCTGACCCCCGATCTGACGGCCGTGTTCCGTGCCGTCAGCTCGTCGCCGGAGTCGGGAGGCGGTGACCGGCCGGACCCGGCCTCCCTGCACCGTCTGCTGGTGCCGCTGCTGCGCTGTGAGGCTCAGGACGTGAGGGACTCGGTCACAGACGCGCTCGGTCACATCAACCACCTGGCTCTCAAGTGGGTGCCGCGCCGCGAAACCGCGTCCTCCGCGGCTGTACAGGTGGGGGGGTAATGGATGGAGGGGTGGGAGGCGGCCTTGCGCTGGAACACCAGCGCTGAAGACTTCTGCAGGATTGATCAATGTGGGAGGGCAGGGACGGGGCTGACGGGGATGAATCATCATATTTTACGATTTATTTTAGGTATTACTACTGGGTGGTAACTGATTCCATGCGTGAAGCGAAATTATAGAACAAATGCGCTGAATACAACTTTACATTGTAACAAATAGGACGAGGGATGGTTTACATGAAGACGGAGGATGCTCATTAGGGTTGAGCACAGTCGACTCTATCCACCTTATCCAGCACAGCCACATTCTGGTGATTAGAATCATGGTGGCCAGAGAAGTGTGTAAAAATCGGAATACAGTAAACAGACGAAGGAGACCTGGGGACGGGCAGACGGACAGACGGGCGGGTGGGGAGGGTTGACTGAGAGACATAGAGATGGAAGATCAGAAGCGGGGGCGGAGATCTATAAATCGACCGGTGGAATGACGAATAGAGTGATGAGCTGGCACAAACAGAGGACCAAGGCATCCTCTTTTACCTTTTCTGGTTCCAATCTTTTCGAAACTATGCGGTCGTCACTGGGTCGCCTGTCGTTGACGGCGCCCCATCAGCTAACCCGTCATGCTATCGCATGCGCTGACATTGAAATGCGCAGTGCGTGCCAAGTTCACCGGGCCAGCAATTTACGCTCGGAAGGCAATCATCAGAGCTACTTGGCAGTCGGGAGTTTGTCGGGCGGAATACCAATGTGGAGGGCCGCTGGTCATCTGACGGTGGACCCGGCACGACCTGCCACTAAGGTGACAGCCTCGTGTCGCCTCGTAGTCTCGTATATATCGTATGTGGGGCGGCGATCGGATGTGGGAACTTACTGCTCAGCCTCAGTGCTCAGCGGACCCTGTTCGGACGTTTGAGACGCGTTTGTCCATGCGCTTTTCGTTTTGGGACGCTTCTAGTGAGATGCTAGAGTGCGTTCAAATATGTTATGCGTATAGTTCCGTCGTCGTTTTACGACGGGTTACTTGCGAGATAATTTTGTTAGGCCCACCGCCGGGCCACCGTGGTGCCCCTCACCAAATAAAATAGTTGACTCCCTTGTCCCCTCGAAGCCCACACATCAAGTTTTTTCCGTATTCGCTATACGGTAAAGGCGCCCCTCTCATAAATCCGGCCAATCGTCAGAGGGAGCTTACTTAATGGGGCTCGACCACACGAAGATTTTTTTCTTCTATTCTTCTCATATCGAACAGGCGCAGCTCACTTTTTTCATTTTCCCATGCGGGTGCACATGCTCTAATCACGAAACGATCGGCCTCCATAACCATAACGGATTCTCCTCTCGCCCCAAGTAATTGAGGTCAATGGATCGCCGTTGATCGAAGCAGCTTTGTGTTGTAATGACCAGTGGGCCTTGTGCGAACTCACTCCTTTGGGTACCACGGGCGCCCTTGCGTCTGAGGATTACACTCGGTCGGTCGGTGTCACAAGGCCGGCACACCTAGTCTGTAGCTACGACTTCCAAAATAGGACCGGCAATTAGGACCATGTTCAGGGGCACTTTTCT
The DNA here is from genome assembly GCA_014673585.1 of Semibalanus balanoides. Taxonomy (NCBI): domain Eukaryota; kingdom Metazoa; phylum Arthropoda; class Thecostraca; order Balanomorpha; family Balanidae; genus Semibalanus; species Semibalanus balanoides. Next base: position 28,238 of record VOPJ01014089.1, read on the forward strand.
GACACCACGCCCAGGGACACATTCCTAGTCTGGTCAAGCCGGCTAGGGCAATTCGGGACGGCGGTCCTACCTCGGGCTTGCCACCCCCTAATGGGATACGCCCTGCGGGGTGTCAATACGGAGCTCGGCCTCGTTGGGCGGGAGTTTTTATCAGGCGTCGGGAAGGATCGATGTTGCAGGTAAGAATTTCTCCGCACCAAAGTGCGGGGCCTCACATCGCTTGCGCTCTTACGTAACCAGTACACTCACTCGATACTTATATCTGGCTACTGCTTGTTTCTTGATACCAAGCGGAGGAACCCCCAGCGGCTCGGCTTCAGTATGATATGATGCATGAGGACGCTATTAAGAAAGACTTTTCGATAGATGGAATAACAAGCGAACGTTGCTCTGGGGCTGCTCTTAGGGACACATGGCGTTACTAGGAATAACTCAACAGGGGCGTTATTCGGGTCGGCGCTACGTGTTGAATTTTATTGAGGGGGGGGGCGAGGTGGACAAATGGCACCAATAAAGTCCATATTTCCAAAGCTATCAACTGTCAAATTATGTCGCATGGCGAATCAATTGTGCTAGAACCACGCCCAAAACATGATACGTATGTCAGAGTTGAACGGATATTCACTATCAGACATTCTCCACACTAGGACTGTGCCCAGATATCCTCCAACTCTGCCAAGCAAGCTCTATTCATGGAGATACCAGATTTCAAATGGCATTGAGGCCACCATGGGACCTGTACTGGTACATTAAGTACCAGTCTCAGAATCTGTTCGCTGGACTGACTCTATTGACGTCCTGAAGTGGGGGAATTGAGAGGGGGGGGGGGAGGGGGGGTGCAGACGCCAAAGCTTATCATATGAAGCAGGTGGATCAGTTTCACACATGTTAAGTATGTCACCCACGTTAACACTCATACCGGCCATGGAACTCTATCTGGATACCAATTTTCATGAAAATTTAAGGGGTCTGCCAAACCTTGAATGTGTCGCTGGTGAACTCAATTAGCGCCTGGACGCCAAACTATCATAATTAGGGTGCAATCGATTTCACCGTATGCATCTACGCCTGGAATTTCATTTGAAACCGATTTCCATGGCAATATAAGGAGCTCGCCAAATTTCGAATCTGCCGCTGGCGAATTCTATTGGCGTCTAGACGCCAAACTATTATATGTATGGTTAACCCTCGCCCGGGGAGGGGACCACTGCGTGTCCGGGTAGGGGGGGGGGGAGGAATAGGGTAACGAACCCCCTTGGCGTTTCCGACCGAATAAATTGAGCTTAGAGCTATCCGTTTAACACAAAACGACGTATTGCGTTGTGACGGAGGAAGCCATTGACACCAGATTTTAAGGTCCGGGTCAATAGGAGACCTCCATGAGGTCCAATACGGTTAAATGACCAAAATGTCATCAATCGTAAATGTGTGAAAATTGAAATAAACTAGAATCGAGCAAAAATGTGTGACAGATAACAGACCCTTCATACTTGGTGCACGATATTACGCAATCACAGACAGCACCGCACAAATTTGAAAACTTTCAAGCGGTCAAATGTAATTATGGACCCATAAAAAAACTAAAAATTCCAACAAAAAAGGTCATACGCTCAGTCATCCAGATGAAATCCAGTGCACTTCGGTTGACCTGAGTAGGGGCAAGCTGCCACCTGCCACAATCGAAGCTGCTTACAACACAAATGTAGTCACATTCTTTATTGTGAATGATCAAATTACGGAAGATAGTACCACTCCTCAGTGATTTCTAGAGAGTCAGTGCCTGGGTGGGTTACATAAACTGTCAGGAAACGGCCCAGACCAAAACAAAAGTCATTCTGAAGGGTTCATTTGAGGTTCAGCGACCTCGAAGTTGACCTAAGTAAAAAAGATCAGCGAAGGTTTGTAACTCAAAGCTCAGCGGAAGAAGGGAGGTCCCTAACAACTGTCCACCTCGTTGGGCGGTGGTGCAATCACCTTCAGGAATATTGCCATCTAACACTGAACAAACAAACCGAGCGCGGTAAAACGCACTTGTTAACAAAGAGATCTGGGATACTCACGATAGACGGACTATCCTGAAGAACTGGTTTGCTCTGGGACGCCAAACTCTTGCACCAATGACAGCATCTTAGTAGAAACAGCTTGAGCGGTATCGGATCTTATCAGACTTTTGACAAGAAGTGGTCCAATCTGTCCATACGGGTTTCATCAAAGGTATTGGAAACGCTTCAGCATTTTAGCAGGATGCGATCTAGGTTCGGGCTCGTCCGGATTTTTTCAAACATATAGTTAATGGTTGGGCGGTTTTACTAAAAGTGTTCACTGTTCGCTCTGTCGGTCTGGGGCATAGTAACGGTGAGTTTACACTTTTATGGAAAAACAACGTGACGGGGTGGCATGACTATGCAAACAGAGCGCTCAAAGCCCACCCCACTCGCCTCATGGCCGCCGTGCCCTTAAAGCCCACAGAGAGTTCACGCGAGAGATGACGGGAGGAGTGGGGCTGAGGGCGTTGGCTGCGATGAGTGGTGTGACGTGCTATGGTTTTCTTATTGAGATTGTAGATTGATTGTAAGGTATGTTGGTCCGAAATCTGGTCAGCTTGATCTTAAACTTCCTGTGTTGAATATTCGGTTGCTACCGTTTCTCTTCATACTACACATTTCCATAATGTTCCCTGCTACAAAATTCTCAAATAAAAAGGGAAAACAGGCAAGACACATGTGAGTGGTAGGATCACTTCCTCGGTATGTAAATTCTTAGATAATATCTGTTCTAGCATAACAATTCTTAATGTTCATCTATACCAATTTATGGTCGGTCACATCCATTTATCTCTTTTTTGGCCCTTACGCATCAGTCGTTTGAGCGATTGACAAAAGTAGATGTTCCAATGTAGATTCCCCCTTGCGCCCATAATACGTAACCGTAAGGGATGGGGACGAGGTTCTAAGCGGGGGGCGCACCCCTACACTTTTCGTCAACTCCGGGGGGGTGGGGGCTTGCATATGGCCCCAGTACCAGGTGGCGACAGCTCCTGGAATAACTCATATCGTAGTTCAGTTAGTGTGACCTTCACAATGGGTAATGTCCCCGTGACGCATGGTAGGTTTTGGCAACGTAAGCTCATCAATTATTGAGGTATGGGAGAGACTTTAGATGTTAGTCTATGATTTATTTCATTTATTGAATCCAAGTCAAAAGTAATTTCATTTGCTAGATTATATTAACCCGTGTGTAACTATTCTCTATTGATAAAAATGGCCTGTAAAGCTAACATTATAAAAACAAGAGATTTACATGCACAGTACAGAATCCGAAACTTCATTCTAGTATCGGGAGGTTGGATCTAGGGGCAAGGAGCAAAGTTTCCCTGAATTGAATATGTTCCTCACTACTAGAATGTTGAAAATATCCCACCATTTTACAACTGTCTAAATCAGCAATATTGGCGCCTAAGATAAAGAGTCAGTGTTTAGAACTGAATCATGGACTTGTATTAGCAACCTTGAAAGACGAAAATGTTCTATACATATTCATGCCAACACCAGGGTAGGAAACATCGAGGTATAATAGCGACTATATTTTAGGTAAGATTTAGGATTCGCACGATGACAGGCCCCTCTTTCACGACGTGACATGAGAGCACTAGGGGTACTGTATATAATTCTACCTAAGAGCATGTAACTGTAAAACATGATGTCGCGAAAAGAATAGTGGGTTTTTCTATTGCTGAGCGATACGTCGCCAGAACATTATTCCCGTATCTGTGTATAGATGTCGCTAGTCCGCCAGAACATTGTCCCGTATCTGTGTAATGTCGCGTCAGGCGGTTCATCTCTGGTCGTGCATCACATCAACAGCACTGCCTCATCACATCACATCACATCACATCAACAGCACTGCCTCATCACATCACATCACATCACATCACATCACATCACATCACATCACATCAACAGCATCAGTGTCACTGTCGTCTGATTCGGCTGGCAATACTAACCAGATAGCGGGAGAGCGGCTGTGGATCATTATAGCATTGTCGTCTCCACGGAGCTGGCGAAGCCTTACAAAGCTCACAGCTGCTCCTCTCGGCTGGTGGCCTGTGAGGGATTGAGCGAGGTCTTTTCTTTGGACTGTCTAGCAAGTGTATTTATTAATTCCAGAGGGAGACACCAGATGCGTAAGGATTCCCCGGCAAATCCAGTAATAGATGCTGATGGATTCCCCGGCAAATCCAATAATAGATGCCGATGAATTCCCCGGCAAATCCAATAATGGGATTAAGATCTCGCCAGCGGAGCTGCTGGCGAGTTCTCTCCGTTAGATGCGTCAGTGGGACTATTGACTCGCTAGAACTTAGCGACGGCAGTGTCCCAATATTTGTTGAGTTGGGTGGGAAAATGACACCCAAATGCGAATCATTTTCTAACACCACTCTCCATTTTAGGAGTGAATTTTCCACTCCCAAGTTGAAATTGTGAATTGTAATACCTATTGATTCCGACATAAATATTGACACAAAATACTTGATCTCATAACAAACTACTGCTTTTCATATTCAAAATAAAAATCAGTATTGTACCACCACTTTCTTTCATAACTTTTCACACTCATGGTCTTTTTTGGCTAGAATTTTCCACTCTGACACCCAAGCAAAAGTTCACCTTTGGGGCACTGAGCGACGGATTTTCGAGCTTCATGTATTCTTCAATGAAGCTAAAATGTAGAGTTATGATCGAACGAGGTTACTGCCACAGTGTTGTCCAAAGATTCGAGAACTTTTCACGATATTGTTTTCAATGGTTTCATATCACAATAAATTTTACTACAATTTCACTCAATCAAATTTAAATAAATTTGACACCTAACTTAAGCGTTAATCAGTTAAATAAAGTAGACAGCATATCATCAATAGACAATACATTGTAAATTATCGGTTTACAAATTGTTGGTCTATATTTTGATCTTTATTGTATAGATCCAGTGGATCCCGATAGTTTTGTTTTTCAGTGAATCTGGGGGAATGGTTATTCCCTTGACAAGACTCACGTACAATCCTGGATCCCAAAAAACCTATCAACCGATATGTTTTCCACCTGCGCTCATATCTGTTTCTAAGGTACATCACCAATATATTGGGAGCACCATGCGCCTTCAACGATTTTTCATAATGTACAAGTTCCTGGACTTTGGACAATGGGCAATGGATATGGTATCGCATTTCATTGTTTGATAACTCGACATTCTCCTTTAACTTTGTGGGTATTTCCTGTGCTGGTTCAATCAATAAATAGTATCTGAGGCAGTTACTTACGTGTAAGGTGCGGCAAACAAAAACGATTCTGTCTTCGCCTGTCATAAACTTTATCGTCATCTCTTGGCGGCGAACATAATTCCTTTATGAAGTAGATAATTTTGTACTTCGGACAACGGACATGCCGAAAGTCTATGTTACGACATCACTTTAAACAACACGAAGTTGAACAAATCAATCACATATTACGACCCGAGACACATTCAAAGAACACTCTTAACTGACGCGGCTGCATGTCTCGATAGTCCTCGGGCTACATACCAGTCGGAGGAAGACGGCTCTTCGCGACATTGCCCACGTGCGCGCCATGAATGGTTCCCGTCACTCTGCGAAAGGTCAGCGGCGATATCAACTGTCGCCGTGCGGCGGCGGCGGCGGCGGCGGGGGGGGGCGGGGGCGGCTGGTGCAGCCTGGGGGTCGTCTGACCTGGCTCCTGACGACGTCCGGCCCGCCGGGAGCTGAGCCCGCGGCGGCGCTCGTCTGTGCCGTGCTGATTGCTTCACCAAGTAATAGGTCGATGCACGTCTCCCGCTCATGTTTCTGCTGCTGTGACGGAGTGGTGCGGTCAGCATTCATCAAGCGAATGTTTTATTTATAGATGTACGCTGCCTCCAGCGGACGGTTTGTAAGGTATCTCGCAGCTATCTTTCCGAGACTCATTGAGGAGTTATGACATCCGAGCCAGCTGGAGCTCAGCCAGAGCTCAGTCTTGTCTGCGCTGGTCGTTACAGAGGGTTGTGTTTCTCACGACTCGGACGACGAAGCACTGCCGTCATTTTGCCGTCATTTTCCCAAAAAGGATGAGAATGTTGCCAGCCATGAGTGTCTACTGCTTAATTTAGCCCGTGTTGTGCTTGCGATGTCCAAATCAATCAAAACGCAAAATGGCAAGTCTTCAGATTTCGTGTTCGGATCGTATCCGCGTTTAAAAGTAGAACATTCTTTAGTTACTGCAGGGGGTTCGCGCCGAACACGAATTGCAGGGGGGGTGATTTCCGCCCCTTCCCCCGTGAGATCTCGAAAACTACGCAACGTAGCGACAAGTGAAAAACGGCATTAGATGGCTCGAGACAAGCTCTATCGAAAGTATATCAGTCCTTTTTTGGATCTGGTCAAAATTTAGGTCACCAGTGATTATAAAAGGTAAAATTTCCTGGTTTTAGGACTTTGCTTCAGAAACCCCCAAATATCTCGAAAACTATGTTAACTAGGAACAAACGAAATAAAGAACCGAAAGCCCTTGAAAAATGCAACCGTTGTTTTGTCCTCAGATTTAAGATAAGGTCAATAATTTAGGCTCCAGAGGTCATGCAGGGTCAAAAAGTCTATTTTTGGCAAAGCTGTTTTTCGTGAATAGCATTTCACCTAACACAGATAGGGAAATAATTTTGACGCCATCGTGTTTGTCTCGTTAAGGCGCATTGCATAATATGGATGCGCCTTGACGAGACGAGAGCTGTTTAGGTCAACGGATAAATTTCACCTCATGTCAAGGTCATTTGATGACCCAGGTAGGTCTCTTTGCATAAGGGACGATGCGCCTCGACAAGATAAACACGTTGGTGTCATTCGATCGTCTCTATCTTCATCATATCAATATTTATTAGCAAAAAATGCTGATGATCTCAGATGACCTCAGGTGACCTTGCATAGATCGCTGAGCAACATTTGCACCTGGGTCATCAATCATGAGCTAAAATAACATGTTTTTGAAGAAAAAAATTGCCTGATCCAATGCAAATTCTCGAAATAGGAAGCATTTGTATATTTTTCCGTTCACTTATAAGGGGAGGTCAGGAAATTGACCTGACCTTTGGTCACCGATACGAAAAATCCGAGATAAACCAATTGTAGGTACTGGTAACCTTACGAAATACTGCAGTTTTCAAATCTTTCGGAAAAGGACTGTGGCTTTGGCACGAACACAAACATTTTTGGAGGTAAGTCACTTGACGTAACCTTGTGATCTGACCTGATACGACCTGAAGTCAAGACTTTTACAAAGTATGTGTAATTGACTCCCAAACAGCTATACCAAATTTTTCCGCCATTTTTACGATACTCCTGAAAAATCTGAGGGGGGGGGGCCGGTGGAGGTGGGCGGAAATCAACGGATCCCTGTAGTGCGCGGGCTAAATTATATCAGCTTTTGTGTTACAGATACAGATAGTTGATCAATAACCTCCATGCAATGGGTTGTTGGGTTGTAAAAGTTTTACGGTTGACATGTTGTTATACGTCTGGGAAGCACTGCTAAGGCAAAGAACATTAGTACACGTGTTATCTTATAGTCCTGTCGCTAGATGACACTAGTAGTAAACGTCTAGATTTATGCCGAAAACTGTGCGGTCTGCGCAATGCTGGGGTAATTGGGCAGGTGGTAACGAGTCATTCTGATCATCACAACGGGGTAAAAACGCTGAGAACCACTGCTCTTGAACTCGCAGTAGATCGGGTGCGGACTCAGTGGCATAGCTACTTAGTTATTTTGCTCATTTGGTGAAGTGAACGTTTCCTTCGCCAAATGAACAACAACCAAGTTCGTGCTATCTATTTACCATAGGCGCTGCATAATTGCGCGACTGCGGCACCCAAAATACCAATATAGTACCACCACATTCTGTTTGCTCGTTTAGTTGTGCCGAGAACGGTGCTGAATGTCTGAAGTTTGTGTTGAGAGCATCTCAACTTTCAGCGTTATTATATAACTTTGTGCTTGACATTTCTGAAGTCAACCCGCCGAGGAGCAGTGTATTTTGGTGTGTAGCTGCGGTTCGGTTGGTGTGCTCCCCGCAATTACCCGTCATCTCAAGGAGTTCAATAACCAATCTGGAGGATTCCCGGAATGGCTATCGACGCTATGGGTTATGTGATTAATCTGGTATCTCGGAGTGGTATATTGGTAGGGTACGAGCATTCTATGAAGTGTCATTTTACTGTTTTTCACTTGATTGCAAGCATTGGTTGGTTGTGGTACACGCCTGCATTTTCGTCGGTGGCTTTAATTATTTTATGTTTCTGTTTCTTACGCCTTTTTTGTGAGTTATGTAAGACATTTATTGGTGTTTCATGTGTTGCATATATAATTCAATATTTTGATCTTGCTTCCTGTATTTTTATTTTAAATATTATTACACACAAACACGCGTACACACGTCCGCCCACGCGCCTGTACGCAAGCACACAAGCACGCACGCAGGTAGGCCGGCACCCGCACACACGGCAACTACCTACCACGCCACCACACACAGGCGGCACGACCCAACGCACCCGTACCACGCACACACGCACACACGCACACACGCACACACGCACACACGCACACATGCACACACGCACACACGCACGCACGCACGCACGCACGCACGCACGCACGCACGCACGCGAACAAAGACTCCTGTACGGAGTGGAACGTCTACGGACTCTCGGACAGATGCGGGAGTCCCGGATGGACGCGAAAATCGAGTCTGATGAATGGATGGAGGCTTGATTGACATTCGGGTGCTAGACGTGCAACTAAATAATTTCCACTCAGGCTTTAGTTTTTTAGTTTGACAAGCTTTCGGCGTTTTATCAGCCTCTTATCGCGGTTGTAATGCACTGCTACTTTTTAATTTACACCAGATCTGTGTGTTTTTTTTTGTCTTTTGGCGAACGTTTTCAGCCAATGGCTGGGAAGCGGCCGTGTGCCGCCTCAACAGCTCTGTTATGCGCGTTGTCATGCATATTGTATGCTGTTTGATCGTGGCCGCCGGCGAGCAGACGGCTGACGGGAAGCCCTGTCACGCTACCATTGTTAGAGGAACAGTGCCTTCCGAGGAGGCTGGGCCAGGCGGTGTGTTCACTGCCGTAGTATTGGCTACGAGGCGCAAATTGACCTTAGGTGCCGACGCGCCCTGAAACCCCAATAAACAAACACACCTGTGTTGGGTACATTGTTCGTGTGTATAACGCGTAGCCAACCTGTTTCCCTGGTAGTGCGTCGGAAACGAAATGCAGGGTAAGCCCTAGTGAGTCTTGCAGTGCAGCCGTGCGTTAGTACGCTTATACACGGTAAATTCGATTGTAATGAATGGCGGCTCTTGGAAACGTTGACACGTTCATTAATACAGACGGTAACTGAAGCTGTCGTGAAAACGTGTTGGTCTCAAGCGGCTCGTGAAAGTAGATGTTGTTGCCGTCACAGCGCCCTCTGCAGGGCAGGCGTTCGATAACTGACAGAAATGGTCATGGTGTGAGATACGAATGCAGATGCTCGCTATAGGGTGAGAACGACGCCGGAAATGTGAATCAAACTTCAAAAAGTCGTTCATCATGACTGACGTGGAAGGAAGCAAGGGTCTGGGCCAAGGCCGGGACCAAGGCGGGCACCGAAGTCTGCGTGATAAACATCCAGGGCATCACCAAGTCCGCATTCCGTCGTTGGCTCGTCGTGGCGGCGTCAGCGGATCAGCGGTCTCATCGTACGAGGAGACTGCGGTGTGTGAAGTGTTCTTGAGAACGTCATCCGTGGACGCTGTCACCTACAACCGAGCAGCAAGCGCAAGACTGTCACCGCCGGACGTCGTCAGCCGAAGCGCCGGACGCACCCGGTACGGTTTCGGCGAATAAGCGGACCACTCTCTCATGCCAGGGAGTATCATTGGCAAACAGGCCTTTTTAAAGGCCACACACGCAATCTTAGAAGGTTGATCACAGCATGTACTGTACGGTTAGTGTGCGAAATTGTCTTTTCAACACGACAAACGCACTTGGTCTCGCACTGCACGTTTAAAGAGAACCGACGTTGTGGCCGCTTTCGGCCATTTGGCTAAAGATCAGAGTGTTCAGTATTTGTCTGTGTTGCACCAATTATTATCAGAAGCTGTCAAGCGCAGCATGGAGCGTTTTAAAAACAACTATTGTAGGCATAGCTGCTCCGGGCACACAACAAAGTGATGCAGCAGGTAAAGGCCTTCTTTTTGATTGTTTAGGGGCCGCAAGTGAATAACAAAATTTAAACACAGTGAGGGTTTAAATTTCCTCACTGAGTCATAAGTTTTAACGACACAACAGCGGGCAGGTACCGGACAATTGAAAGGTACTGCTCTTAAGGTCTGCAAGATAGAAACGACATAATTGTCAATTATGTAAGTTGATGCTGATAGATGGCCGAAGAATATTGAAATATATAGCAAACAAGATGAAGAAAAACAAGTGTTGTAGCTATGCTAGGCAGATCGAATGGTACTTAATACATAGCATACAATACTAAGTGAGCAACCCACACAAATTGGCAGACAGATGCGCGATACACACGATGAGCGCTCAACGGAAGCAGTACGCGAGATAGTAACAGGACGAGGGAGAAAAGGAAACAAAACGAAAAGTAATATGTTTTGGAATTATAACCTCTCCGATAGAATGAACAATCACAACCTACGTTCACCGCGTCCCGCCGCCGCGCCGGTCCATGCTGCACACGCTAGGCTGGCACGCCAATGTTCCTTTTTTTTTTATTTTTGCGCCCTTATTTGCATAGGGACAGAGCAAGAGTCTTTCGCAACTTAAGCATTATGTCCAGGCGCCGCCCGCTTAATAAGGTTACACAAAGTGATGCAAAAGTATGATGTTGAGGTTGTTGAAACACTGACGTAAGCTGTGTGGTGACCGCGAGGCCGGTGTGTCAATGTTGGCGGTGGCCATGCTGAAAGTTTAAATTAATTATGGCATCACTATGTCGTAGGATGAAACTAATAATGATAGATATATGTCTAATATCGGTGAGTGCACCACAGACACGATAGCGTGCAGTTGCTCTGTCTTAATCGGGGGATCGTTATGTGTTTTCAATGGACGTCCAATTTGCATTGTCGTTGTTTCGACATATGGCTTCACGCTTAATAGTGCGGGACAAACCGTGTGATCTCTGAGTCCTCAACGAGAGTATTGCGTCGGCCTTTAAAAGGCGCCTGTTGACTCCACGTTCGCACAACACGGCGTGTTGATGCTACTTCTTCTCAGTCTTCTTGGGATAGTATAGAAGTAGAAGCGTCCGAAGGCACCCCCCCGCAGCCCTACTCACTGTTGGAATGTTGGGCACGCGCAGCACACCACCCGCTGGGCAATGGATAGGTGGTGTCACGCCCGACCACAAAAAAAAAAAAAACAAGAGCTTTGTTGTCGTTGAAGCTTCTCGTTCGGCTCGTTTGCGGATCGCAGTCGCAGTGTCGCCTCGGGCAGGTATGATTAGAGCGCCGCCGTGAGTTCCACTAACTGATGAATCGAGGGCACAGGTCGGCGGAGGAGAACCTTTCACAACGGACCAGGCTAACCGCGCACGGGTCCACAACACACACCGGTAGATGCATTCATGGGTCTTCTTAGTATTGCACAGCGGCAGCGTTTGGCTAGACGCCTCCTGCCTGCCAGCCGAGCACCTTTCAGCGGCCAGGATAACAGCCTAATTCGACGGGCGGGACCCAGGTCTTACACGGTTACTAGGCAACCTCGGCAACCCCGACGACCGCGCTCGCGTAGTGCCTTTGCGGAGGTGAAGACGGTTGTGGAAATACCTCCGTGTCCCACCAGTGAACTGCAGACCCCGCCCGCGTATTGAGCAGGGCAGCTGTGGACGGTTCCCTTGCGTCTAAGTCTACTCCTTGCCTCCTATGCCTGCGTTCCAGAAATGAAGTTTGAGAGCAGTGTGGTGTGTGTGCGACTGGATCACTACCACAACACACTACCAACTTTACTAGACTGTCAGTAATATTGACAGGGGCCGGCACCGGTGGCATCTACGCGGCACCGAGCATCTTCGTTTCTTCTTCGTGGGGGGCAGCAGGGCCGCCTACGAGCATGGCCGGTTAGTGCATGGCGTGGGCCCGAACACAGATAGAAAGAGTCTGATTCTGGAACAAGAACAATAGAGAAACATAGATTGGAGACATGAAAGCCGAAAGCTCAACCCCGCCGGTAGATTTGATGTTCAGCAATATTCTGAGTCATTGGCGGCGGAAGATATTTTCGAATGGGGGGGGGGGGGCAAAGAAACCCAGGGGATCCCCTCGGCCAAAGGGCCGCCGTCCCAAAAATGTGGCGAAATGATTTAGGCCAATTATTTCTCCTCGGATTTAGGCCACTATATTTTGCACGGTCGCTAAGTGGTCGCAAAAATATCGGACAGACCCATTTTGAAGTTTTAGGCCTCCCGGGTGCGCCATCAGACCTACCGAGGGTCCCTCTGGCCGACTGGGGGGCTTCTGTCAGCCTTAGACTGGCTGGGGGCACCTCGGGGCCCACAGCCTATTTTTTGTTTGGTAACACAATTTTTGTAACTTTTTGGGGGCACGTTTTGTACAGAATAGTATGAGGGGGATAAAGCACTCATATGTTTGCCCCCCAGTTCTGGAGTGACGGGGGGAGGGGGCATATGCCCCTTCCCCTTATCTGCCGCCCTGTTCTGAGACATCCAACAGACTGATATTTCTATGCTCCTGCGTAGAAATTCGAGCACAAGTTTCGTCGGATTCGATGCATAGTAGCGGCAGTTCTGATCACGATCACTTACGATGTTATTGCTGGTAGCTGCATCGCTGTCTAACCAGTATGCAAGGGAATCGTGCTGACTCATCTTATCGGTATTCTGCCACTCAAGCTTCTGAGCTGTCGCAGGGTCGCGCTCGCGCCATCCAAGGGCGAATATACATAGTGTTGTCAGCGATGTTAAAGGGAATAAGTCAACCTTTAACATGGGGTTTCGAACTGGGATAGCAGATTTGTAGAGTAGAGTAAAACATGGGTTTAGGTGAAATAATTACCTTGCTACGTTAAGCGGTTTTGACACGGGACTGGTGGGCCAATTGTAGTAGGAGTTTCTGGGTGGTTTCGGGTCACGAAACTTGGCCCGTCACTTCACAACTGTTATTAACGTTTCAAACAGCCGGCGTATATTTGTCTAAAGGCCGCCATTATTGTGTGCAATAGCTCTCGTAATCCATATCCAAGCTACCATATGCATGAGGTCATACATTGTCTTGACGTTTTTATGGCCATGAAGGAGAAAAGAGAAACAAGTCCATTTTTCCACGGATCAAACAAATGCTTTTCAGCTCAAAATGGCCCGTATGGGTAAAAGGAATGTTTCACTTTTGTATTGGTTTTAAACTGAGATCGTCATTCTCTTTGACCGTCATTGAAAAGTAGTAAATTACTGAAGCCATTTTCCCCAGAACTTAGCCGTTTTCAAGCGGGTCGATGCAAATGCCGCCTCTGATTGGCTGACAGCCACTTCAAGCATCTTCAAGGTTGTTACTGCGGGGAGAAAAAAACGACTTATGTTTCTCGAACCTTGACTGGGTCACCTCCTGCTATTACGATAACAAAATAATTGTACGTATTGAAGTGCGCCAGAATTGTCAACAAAGATTGTGTGCCAATTCTCTATAGCTCTTCTGTATCTCAATTATGACGTCATTGTCCCAAATTTGAAAAAGCTTGATTTTGATTTTGATAAAGTTAAGTTGTTTGTTCGAGAAACAAAGATCACCGTCGTTTTCAGCAGCACTTACTTCATAATTGCACTACAACCGGCGTACATTTGGCAACTTTCAGAAAGGTGAAACATTCCCTTTACATTTCATGACAATTTTCTAGGCAACCTATTCCGTTCAATGAATTACTCATGTCGTGCCGTAGCGATGAAGTAATCAATTATCTAGACTCTAGGCGTATATCCAAGCAATACCGTAAGTGAAGGAGCGTTCATTCATTCCATTGAACGCCCAGGCCCGGACACTTCTGCGTCTTTTGTCGTTCCGCTCTATTCTTTTCTTCCGGCGCTGCTCCGTTCTGCGGATGGAGCTCCATCTTCTGTCTGGGATGGAGCTCCGTTCTGTGTGTGTGTGGGTCGGTCTGATGGAGTCGAGATGGGAGGAGGGGGGGGGGGCTAAGGGTCCCCGAAGGTCGCCTGGCAGCCAAAGCGGAGCTATCTTCGCCGCTGAATGGAAGGAATGAATAAAAAACAAAAACCGCGGCCCCGACCCTACCTACAGTCGCTCCTGCCCGCCCCCCGCCGTGAGTTGACCAGCGGCGGCCGACCCTTGGCAGACGGACCTCAGTCGCTCCTGCCGCCCCCCGCCGTTGAGTTCACAGCGGCGGCCGACGGCTAGCAGACCGGAGCGCATCAGTCCGCTCGGCATTGCCTCCTGCCCCCCGCCGTGAGTCACCAGCGGGCGGCCGACCCTGGCAGACGGACCTCAGTCGCTCCTGCCACGCCCCTCCGCGACGTAGTTGACCGGCGCGGCCGACCCTGGCCTTAGGAATCCACACTCAGTCGTCTGCCTGCCCGCCCTAGCCGTGGATCACCAGCGGCCGGGCCGACCCTGGCAGACGCAACCTCAGTCGCATTCTCTGCCCCGCCTAGCCGTGAGTCACCAGCGGCGGACCCGACCCTGGAGACGGACCTCGTTCGCTATCCTGCCCGCCCCGCGGCCCGTGAGTGCACACCAAGCGATGGCTGGGAACCTCTTGGCAGGACGCGACCTCAGTCGCCTCCTAGACCCGCCCCGCCGTGAAGTCCCAGGCGGCCGGCCGACCCTGGACAGACGGACCTCAGTCGCTCCTGCCCGCCCCCGCCGTGAGTCACCAGCGTGGCCGACCCTGGCCAGTACGGCACCTCAGTCGCTCCTGCTCGCCCTAGCGTGAAGTGCACCAGCGCGTTGGCCGACCCTTGGTCAGACGGACTCAGTCGCTCCTCCCGACTCCCCGCACGTTGGTAGTCGACCAGCGGTGGCCGACCCTGCGCAGAGCAAGCCGTACAGGTCGCTCCTGGCCCGCCTCAC
Organism: Semibalanus balanoides; assembly: GCA_014673585.1. Lineage (NCBI taxonomy): Eukaryota > Metazoa > Arthropoda > Thecostraca > Balanomorpha > Balanidae > Semibalanus > Semibalanus balanoides. The sequence continues at coordinate 43,376 of VOPJ01014089.1, forward strand.
GCCGTGTAGGGTCACACACAGCGTGCTGGCCGACCTGACTGGCAGACGGCCTCAGTTCGCTCCTGCCCGCCCCCCTCGCGTTGGGGGGTAGTGACCGCGGACGTGCCTTGCCGGAGCACTCGCTGCTGCCATCAAGGACCGGCTGCACCCGTCACAGCTCCGGTGGAGCCGACAGCCACTCTCTGTCCGTTTTCGCTGAAGATGGATGTTCGGCGATTGGCGTGGTTATTTCGGGAGGACTGTTGCCGGCCGATTCTGGCGCGATGCTGATGGCAGATTAACGCTCACGAGTTGACTAGTTTTTGATTCACCTGCCGGTGCCCGTGACAGTTCTTTCTCATAGCGTTTCTAATTCGGGCAGCCGACTAGGTTTGTGTGGGGCGTGACATATTGCCGGATTATTTCCTTCTACTCTGGTTAATTTGTCTTTCTATTTTCGAGCTTTCAATACGCTTGCTGGTGCTGGTGACAGTTCTGTCACAACGTTTATAATGCGGGCAGCCGCCTGGACTAGGGGGAACGCTTGGTCATAAGATAACTGTAGTAACTACAGTTGTCTATGGTTGGATTATATACATTTTCTGTCCAGTTTGTGTTTTTTTATCTTTTAATCCTGCCGTGCCGCATGCGTTTGACCGAACTTACGTCACCTTGAGCGCGGCGTAGCGCGCTACGCGGTTGACCCGGGTGTCAAATTTTCGATTTGACCAAAGTTATACTGTTTCGAACCGCTAATGACGACGAGTTGAGAACACGATGGGTACCAAATTAAGTGCTGTAATACATTGACTTTTTAAGTTAAAAATGTTTTAATGACATACAGAACATTTGCCTGAAAAAGAGGTCTTTTTTACATTTGTTGACTTCTACAGTCCAAACCATTTGATCTAGATGGTCGCATTTCCTGATGCACTGACGGTGAAAGACAATTAAACCGGGCTTAACAGTGATGTTTTGGGATTCCTCCTAGCTGCCATAGATCCGAGCATAATGGCAAGGTTTCCTGGAAAAAGTATCCTCGTTGGATTTTACAACTCAATATTTTTTCATTGATGTCGTCATTGACCTTGAAGATAATGACCCTCAAGCGGTCAACCAAATTGACAAAATAGAGTTCATTGTCGACCTTAGGTCACACACAAGTTCATGTTGTGCTAGCTCTTGGCTATAGGACAGCGGGAGATCCTGGAGATCTGAAAGGAGGAGCGTGTGCCGGAATCTAGACGCACCCCCCGGACAGATTCGTATACTTTTCAATCTCCAGGAATAGGGTTGAACCCGCGACCCGTGCCGGGGGAGAGGGGGGAGGTAGACACCCCCTCAGGGTTTTCCTGGATATCGGGAAAACGGCGGCGCGTAGCACCGCCAATTCTTCAGTACCTGTTCATTCATTCTTTATACAGCTTTCGATATTTTTGACAATAGGTCATGTCAGGTCAGGTCACCAGGCTAGGTCATGTGACCCCACCGTGACTCTGGACACCATCAGACGAAGCATCCTGCAGTGGAAGCGACAACTGAACGCTGTGGTCCGCGCTGAGGGAGGTGCGATCGCTCACGTGTTCAAATAAAACTGCAGTGAGAAAAAGTGATATTGGTTATCGTTTCGTTTCGGAGTTCAGAAAATTGGAAAACATGAATGGATTTAATTGAAAATAAGCAGAGACATCTACAAGAGTCTTATAAATGGTTGCGCAAAATGTGTAATATCTATTCTCATCCAAACGCCTCCAACATACGATACAAGTTCGGAACGAATTTTTATGGGAGAAGGAATATGTAATTAAAATTCATAATCTCTCGTATTTTCTTTAAAGTGCAAGAGATCACGACGAAATTTACTTACCTACACATAAATTTAGGAATTAATATAAATATATTCTGGCATTATATCGTACAAATTTCACGGTCTTCAGGCATGTACTTTAACAGACATGTGGTTTTGAAGTTCGGAACGTTTTTTTCGGCCCACCCGGTATTTATTCATTTCAAATTTGTACCGTATGTGACCTGAACTTGACCTGAGATTGACAGTAACTTCATTTGCATGAGTTCAGATGGTAAAATAACTATCAATATCGTATTCTACGCATAAAATATGCCATCAAACATGCATGACTTTCGAAAATCTTCTGCCGATAGTGACCTTTTGTGACCTGACCTTGACCTTTGCCAAAAATCTCATTTTAGCCCATGCGGGTTGTGTATGATACCTTTTGGAGCACTTTGGGTGATGAATTTCGCAATCAAAGGTTCTGGATAGGAAGTATGACCCATGACCCATGTCTCGATTTTGGCCTTCGACCCGGCCTTGACCTGATCTCAATTATAAACTTTCGAGCTTTTGTTGTATTTTTGAATCTACGTGGTGACCTTATGGGCTGATCACTGCTGTGACCCCGGCAGTGCATCGTCTCGCCTCGGAAAGTCACCTAGTCACGCCACACTGCGTCCGACTGTGAGCGGCCAACAAGAAAGTCGGTGCGCGTGTGTCCCTCTGTGTTGTTCCTCTGACAGGTAGTTGATACCGAAGTCGGCGCACTAACGATTGCAGTTGGAAAACACAACACTTCTGTAAGACAGCACTTGGCCTGCGTTCGACTTGGCGAAATGGAGTCGGGTCTGACATGCTAGCTGGTTGGCTCGCTTGTCGAGTGCTTTGGATCGTAAAACTTTGTAACGCTCAGTGCCCGGCTACACTACTCCTGGGTCCTGACCATCCTCAATGCAAGCAATACCGATGCCCTGACGATGCAGCCGTGCTCTGGTGTCCGGAAGTCGTATCGTTTCAGTCCGTGGTTCACTCTCTGTCTCACTTGGGCAGAACGCACACTTCACGACTAACCGCTAACCCCCAACCAGCGTCAGTGCAGTGTTTCAGTCTGTGTTTCACTCTCCGTCCTTTCTGGTTTGAGCACCACTAACTGTGTGTTTCTCCACGGCCGCGTTCTGCAGGGACCTGATGCTGGAGCTGGCGCCGTACATCCGGGAGGCGGTGGACAGGAAGCAGGAGAACATGCGGCGCCGCCGGCGCAGAGACACCCTCCGGCAGCAGCTGGTCAAGGTGTTCGAGCGGATCGCTGACCAGGGCACGTTCGGCCTCAGGTGAGACACGGACGGGCAGAGACGAGTCAGAGACGAGTCAGAGACGGGTCGGCGACGGGTCGGAGACGGGTCGGAGACGGGTCGGAGACGGGTCGGAGACGGGTCGGCGACGGGTCGGCGACGGGTCGGCGACGGGTCGGCGACGGGTCGGCGACGGGTCGCGACGGACGAAAATTGACCGAGGGGCAGAGGCGGAGAGTATGGATGGGACGGGTCAGATACGGTTCTGACGCGGGTCTAAAACGGGTCTGTGACGGGCTTAGGCGACCTGAGACGGCGGCAGGCCGGACGGTCAGCGACGCCATTACCACTGCAGGGAGCTTGTGCTAGCGAGAGGTTCGGCTGCTCCCGAAAATATACTTCTGTTCAGCTGTGACGTGAGTCTTGAAATAGGTCATTCCGGGATTCAAACTTCACATTTGTGATATTTTCTCAAGTTCTTTATACATATACGCATTGGTCGCTTGTATATGTTTACTTGCCTGACAACTCCACGCTGTGCTGATATGTTTAATGCCCTTTTTGCGGACCCAGGGGATGCATCATTAGGCAAGAGGGGCACCGATAGCTCTCTGATCAGTCACACATCGACAATACATACATTATTCAAGTGTCCAGTGATGGCAACTCATATTCATCATACACGTTTGCTAATGCTACTACTCAAAATGATCCCTGAGCGGCGAGTGTCTCGGAGTTGGGCAACAGCAGCGTTGAATCAGTAAGACACGGATAACTTATCACATTATTTTGATATTGTGCTGGAGTGATAACTTCCATGATGGGAAGTTTCCCGGCTGGTTGTTTGCAAACAATTGTTAAGTGAAATGGTCCAAATGGATACCGAAAGGGAAGCTTAATCGTTTTATTATATACTAGCTAGGATGCCCGGCGTTGCCCGGGCAATGAATTGCCTAATGTTAACAACACGCATACTGCATCGATTTTTTTAAGTGGTGGTGATTAAACACAACTTGAAAAAAATGCCATAACCCAGTCCCATGTCAAATATACACTTTCCATGCTATAGAATGTTAACAATATGATTATGACACAGGGCACACTTGGCAAATGCGTGTACCAAACATGTACCACTATGTTTAAATAATTAATGTTTGCGCATGAGTTGGTATTAATTGGAGCATTGAAACCAAGGCCATCGAAACCAAGCGCATGGGTGTAAATTAAAAATTGATCCAAAAGTGTCGACGCGCCCTTAAACCCAAATAAACAAACAATGAAACTAAGGGCGCCGAGCAATGAAACCGAGGCAATATAATGTTTGCACAATGATTTTATATCGATTTGAGCATTGAAACCAAGGCCTACCTGGATTATTAAAACCAACCTGGAATTAAAAACCAATGCATTATTCCGTTTTGCAAATCCTAATGGCCATAACAATGCAATCTAACGTTTTTGGTACTGTTCAATAAATTGGAGCATTGATAACCAGGCGGGCGGGGCAATTTACGTTTATGGTTCTGTCGGTCAAGGACATTTAGACGTATGTACAGCCGCAGTCAACATACGGCTGAATTCGAGCACTAACCACTTAAAACATATTTATACCAGGTAGATTATGTACTAACGCGTAACGTGGCCGTTTTCACAGTAATTTAATTCGAAGGCCTTAGATGAATGTCACAATGGCGAGCAATATGGCAGAAAACAGGTTCGCTGCGATGCACTAAGTGCATAACACCACTTGAAAGCAGATTTAACTAACGTTTTCCATGATTAATAAGGTAGATATGTACCTAGAGGAGAACCGATTTTTGCACTATTGTAGATTGTATTTTTTTTGTATATAATGAATAGTATAGTGTATTTTTTGGATCCAAAACTTCCTGTAATTATGCTGATTCAGAAATTGGTATGGGTTTTGTATCCAACCAAGGGTTTCGATTCCATAAACGGTCAAACGAAAATCATTTGGCCCTATTATGTAGATTTTATTGTTACCCGGCACTGCAGGGGGTTGCGCCGAACACGAACTGCAGGGGGTTGATTTCCGGCCCTCCGTGAGATCTCAAAACTACGCGAACGTAGGCGACAAGCGGAAAACGGCATTAGATAGCTCTACGGCAAGCTCTTATCGAAAGTATTCAGTCTTTTCTTGGATCAGTCAAATTGAGGTACCAGTGGTCCAAAGTCAGATTTTCCGTTGTAGGACTCTTTTAGGGCTCTTTTTCCAGAAACCCCATTATCTCGGAATACTATATAGCTAGGAAAACGAGTTAGAGAGACAATCGATAAGCCATTGAAATTTTCAATCGCATGTATGTCCCTCAAAATTGATCTCAGATCATATAAGTTTAGGCTCCATAGGTCATGAAAGGTCAAACATACTTTTTAGCCAAAAAAGTTTTTTCGTGATAAAGCATGTCAACCTAAGAAAGATAGGGTTAAACATTTTGACGCCATCGTGTTTTGTCTCATTGATGCGCTTTGGAAACATATATACGTGACTGGTAAGGTCAACTTCAAATTTGACTAAGGTCAAGGTCATTTGGTGACCCAGGTAGGTCATGTTGCCTATGGGGCAACGCGGCCAGACTAGAACGAACACATGGGTACATAATCGTCTCTATTCTCTTTTCTATCAGAGTTATTAGCAAATCATTGCTAATGAACCTCAAGATGACCTCAGATGACCTTTAGAGATCACTGACCAACAATTGCCTTGATCATTTATAAGAGCTAAAATGCATTAATTCGAAAGAATTAGCTGACCAATGATATTTTATAAAGGGAACATTTGTTTCCTTTTCCCATTCACTTATATGGGGAGGTCAGAAATTGACCTGACCTTTGGTCCCGATACGAAAAATCCGATGATATATCCGAATTGTAGGTACTGATATTCTTATGAAATCCTGAAGTTTCAAAACTTCGAAAAAAGGCTGGGGCTTTGGCACGAACGCAAACTTTTTTGAAGTGTGAGGGTCACTTGACATGGACCTTGTGACCTGACCTGAGATGACCTCAAGTCAAAACTTTACAAAGTGTGGGTAATTGATGCCCAAAGAAGGTGTACGAATTTGCGGCGCTTGCGGCGCGCCGTTTTTTTTCTCGCTACTCCCTGAAAAACCTGAGGGGGGGGGGGGCGGAAATCAACCCCCCTGTGCAGTGCGCGGGTAATATAATTAATACCGTTATATGCGCTTATGATTTCGTCTTGAATTTCATATTACTTGCATGCCTTTTCGGCCCGCTACTATCAATAGTCTGTCCAAATACGGCCGCTCTCAGTGTGGAACGTCTCCGGTTCCTCTATCAACAGTGTCCTGAATTAATGAAACAGTGCAGTGCCGAACTGCGGCTCGTCCGCACGCCGACTGTCCGGTCAGCTGGTCAGGGACGGACTGTCCGGTCAGCTGGTCAGGTTCTCCCTGGCAGGCAGTCTCTCTGTCTGCCAGTGTGGCGTGAAGTGATTCTACTGGCCACAGTATTGACTATTGGTGTCAACCGGGCTCCGCCATCTGGCACCACACCAACGTCTCCACCCCGGCTCCGTCGTAGCTCCCCTCTCCTGGCCACTGCTGCTGTATTGGTGCCACCCGGGCTCCGTCGTAGCTCCCCTCTCCTGGCCACTGCTGCTGTATTGGTGCCACCCGGGCTCCGTCGTGTCTCCCCTCTCCTGGCCACTGCTGCTGTATTGGTGCCACCCGGGCTCCGTCGTATCTCCCCTCTCCTGGCGACTGCTGCTGTGTTGGTGCCACCCCGGCTCCGTCGTATCTCCCCTCTCCTGGCGACTGCTGCTGTGTTGGTGCCACCCGGGCTCCGTCGTATCTCCCCTCTCCTGGCCACTGCTGCTGTATTGGTGCCACCCGGGCTCCGGCGTGGTTATTATTGTGTGGTGGTGCCGGCTTCAAAACCCGCCCGACCGAAGATCATCCGAGCTCGTTATTTAGGAGATCGTTAGTTTTTGGGACCGAATAACATCGTGGATGAATGTGGCTTTTTTTTGCTACTAAGACGCAATTTGTCAGATCTTGGCTCAGAGTTTCCCAGTTAACCATAAGCGAGAAACTCGTTCACTTGCACCCGTTCCATAGGAACTTTGGAAATTGGAATAGAGTTAGGAGCGCTGAAAGCGTTGTTGTGGCGGCTCAGCGCCATTTTTGTGCGCGACATTAGTTTGCAAACGATTGAGTTCGTGATAATTCAACTGATTTGAACCGATCGTAATTTAACGAGGAAGATTGAATTGGCTTCAATTCCGTCCATTCGAACGTATCATAATGCACAGTTAATAAGGAAACTTACCGCACGAGGCTGCCTGCCTGTCGCTGCCTACTTCTCACACTACCAGAGAGGCCCATTGTCAAGTAACCAATAAGTTTAATGAACAGTCGGCTGGCTTTAGGCAGTCAGTCGGCTAGGGCAATCGACTGGTCGGAATCAATGTTCGTTTGACGGGCTTTAATAGAAGACGGTGATCTCTACTTAGTACCGTACTGTTTATTTCTGGTAAAAGTGGGGTTAGTGGAGATGAATGTCCGTGTCACAGCTGATGATTTGATATACCTGATGACTGTGATGCTGTTGTAGCTGCATTACATTGCTCTGCACAGTGGTGGTGCCAGTCTTCGGCATGGTTAGACACTACTGCTTAGCTACTAGACCGAATAATGAAGATCAATGTGACATCGCAGTTCATCGCTACCGAGGCTGGCTTTGAGTACAATTTTGTTTTATTTTGCGAAGGATAGCGAAAGGGCGACGGACAAACCAGTTAAAGGGACACTGCCACCTTAACATAAGATTTGAGTTGAGATAGCCATTTGTGTGCTTCGCATTGCAATTATGTATGGGTATAAAGTTAAATCAACACACTGATGTCGATCACAGGAAATTCGAGTTTGGTTTTGATTCTGTATTTCATCCCCAGAACACCCAGGACACAAGTGTATTTGAAACGAGGGAATGGGAATCTGAGCGATGTCGATAGTCTCTCTTTACTAAATGTGATTACAGATGACTTACAGTATATACTTTTGGCCTACAATAAGCCTACTACTAGTCATACTTTATGGCAGCGTTGAAGGTTCTTATTTCACCTCCAAAATCCATCATTTGACGGTTCATCAGCCCAAATATTAAAACGCATTTCTTTATTAAAATTGAGAATGTTTGGTGATGAAACAAATGTCATTAATCGTGTTCTAATTGGTAGCAAATTACTTCATATTAAGCACCACAAGCAGCGTACATTTGAGAACTTTTGGGAAGGTGGCAGTGTCCCTTTAAAAGCTTGGATGAGCTTGGATTTGATTGAAGCTGTGGATTTTAATTGAAATAAGAACCTATTTACAGTGGCACATTTATACATGTCTGACCAGTGCAAGGAAAACAATGCAATACAACGTGCTCTTTAACCCGCGCGGCGTAGGGGTCTCTAGCCGAACGCGCGGCGTAGGGGGGGGGTAAATATTACCCCCCCTCTTTATCTTCCAAACCAATAACCGCAGCGAGGACGCCAAGGCGGCGATTCAAAAGCTCGTAACGGAAAGAATCGAATGCATACCCGAAATTTTTCAAGTTAGGTCCAAAGTAAGGTCACGGTTCAGGTCATTGGGAAAGTTTCGAGTTAATTGAGGTTAATGCGTTCATCTTTCAAATAACATCCTTTGATAAGACTGTTCAATGCACATAAAAGCTCTCAAATGGTGTAATAATCTATTGCATTAAGTAAGTGAATTGCATTGCAAATGTCAAGGTCAGGTTCAGGTCACAAATATGGTCACTGTCACGAAGAGGTCAAAGCAAAGCTTGTCAACATGTTTTTAGGGTTATTTTCACGTAGAATCGATAGAAACAGTCATTTTTTTAACAACTTGACCGTCAAGGTTCAAGATTCAGGTCATCTAAGGTCAAAAACTTGATAATGAACTATCTGATGAACAATGCCATGATTTCTAGGGTAGTTTTGTCCATTAAACAACAAAATGACATTTAAATATCTGTATGAGGCATTTTTTTTGAAAATGACGTCATACCTTTTTATTTGGAGAGCATCAGTGACTGAAAAATGAAAGTATTACTTTGAAATTTGGTCTGTGAGTATTCATTACACTTGTCTCATGTATATATTATCTATTCCGTTTTTTTAGATTACTTGGAAATTTTCAATTTGGGGGGAACAATTTTCTGTAAAAAATACAGTTTTTGGATTTTGGGGGGTCAAAAACCAAAAATTTGGAATCCGACAAATTGCCCCATCTTGTAGAGAATTAAATTTCCTTTCTTTTACAGTTTGGCGTTTGCGATTTGCTTTATAAGCATATGATTTCTTCGATGCCATCAACATTTTATCGTTATTCAACAAAAATGGGCATGGCATGACGTCATCAAAAAATGTTCATTTATCTTCCAAATTCTGATCTTGTTAGATGATTTTTTCTTTTAGGAAGACGTCCAAATTGATGGCTGGGATAAGTACGAAACTTTGACGTCGACTGTACCGTTTTCAAGTTATCGCGGAAAATACGGAGGGGGGGGTAATATTTACCCCCCTACGCCGCGCGGGTTAAACACCGAAATATTCGTTTCGCTATAATTAAAGTGCATGGTCATCTTCAAAATAGTGCCGAGACTAGCTCTGGACCGTGATGAGGCTGCACCCGCCACCTGAATGGACTTGCCGACGCGCCGCCACCGTTGTTAACGGCAGATCTATTTTCTTCACATCTTACTGCCTTGTTTTCACATCCCAGCGCAACCACACATTGCCAGCTGAAATACGGCTCCCCACGGAGAAATGCGTGCTCGTTCTCAATGAACTACACACTTGTTGGGGAATATATAGCTAAGCTTTGTGTTATATTTTGCATAGTGAGTTTCCCTCGTTTGTTTTAATTCGCTCGTCGATGTGAATCATAGACTCTTAGCCAAATTAAATACATTAAGTTTGAAAATGCAAACTTAATTACATCTTTAGATGATCATTTGCATAATCACTTTCGCCCGATTTAATAACTTATTTTCTTAATCGTGCCAAGTTGCTTGTTTAGTTTTCCTAGGCTCATTACGAGCGAGCGCGAAGTTCGCCTCGTTCTTCCGTGGTATATGGTAAAATATGAATATGAGCGGCCCGACCCAGTCCAACCCTGCACGGCCCGGTCCAGTTAGGTTAAGTACAGCCGCCACTTTCTCACAAGTCAGGGGTGGGGTGCCTCTGCACGTGCGCACGTGCACACCCCTATTCTATATCTCAGGAACGGCTGAGCTGATTGTGTTCGAATTTAGTGTGTGGCTAGGAACCTCTCAGTCGTTGCATTTTTACGAGTCAGGAGTGGTGTGGCTCTGCACGTGCGCACCCTTTTTCTATCTTAGATACTAGCCCAATTGAGTTTAAATTACCCTTACGATTTATTCGCACTGACTTGTTCATCGCCAATTACGGCACCTTACTGGTATATTAATTGTTTGCAACACTCAGCAGTCTATTGCTGCTCATCCTGAACAATGCTGAGAAGATTGAAATCAAAGTGTTAGATAACTTCATTTTCGCGTAGATAACTTCATTCTCGCGTCTCTTCGAAAATACCCTTTGGTTTACTGCTATTAATTATTGACACCTGAAACCGAAATATTGTAGAAGAAATGTTGGTGCTGGCTAGTTAACGCCTACTCAACATTGAAGAACAAAGCTTATACTTCTGAATGCAATGCAGAGTCTGAAGTCGTTTCATCATCGATGGTACCAGAAACCACTTTTCACCCAACTAAGCTCTCTCTCTCTCTCTCTCTCTCTACAATCTCTCAATCTCTCTACTCTCTCTCTCCTCAGTCTTCGTCTCATCCTCCTCTCTACTCTCTCTCTCTACTCACTTCTCGTACGTCTCTATCTCTCTCTTCTTCTCTCTCTCTCTCTCTCTCGATTCCTCTCTCTCAATCTCCTCTACTCTCTCTTCTCTGCTCTCTCTCTTCTCTCTCTCTCTCTCTCGCTCTGCTCTCGACATCTCGCTCTCGCTCTCGCATCTCGCTCTCGCTTCGCTCTCGCTTCGCTCTCGCTCTCGCTCAATCCTCTTGCTTACTCGCGTCTCGCTCTCGCTCTTTCCGCTCTCGCTCTCGCTGTGTGGCGCTCTCGCTCTCGCTCTCCTCGTTCAAGCTCTCGCTCTCGCTCTCGCCTCGCTCTCGCTCTACGCTCTCGCTTCGCTCTCGACTGCTCGCTTCTCGCTTCTTCGCTCTCGCTCTCGCTCTCGCTTCTCCTCTCACGCTTCTCGCTCTACGCTTCTCGCTCTCGCTTCCGCTCCTCGCTTCTCGCTCTCGCTCTCGCCTCGCTCATAGCTCAATCGCTCAATTCGCTCTCGCTCTACGCCACTCTCGCTCTCGCTCTCGCTCTTTCTCTCAATACGCTCTCGCCTCGCTCTCGCTCTCGCTTCCTCGCTCTCGCTCTCGCTCTCGCTCTCGCTCTCGCTCTCGCTCTGCTGGGGCCGGACCCGGCCATTATTACTAGCGGGGACGGCTCTCTCCACCTGTTGCGTTGGCCGCCAGCCCGCTGCCGGCATTCCTGGCCGCGATTGCCTTGCTGCCTGTTGACACGCTCAGCTGTGCGTTGTATAGCCAGGGGCGCGGCCGCGTTCATGGTGTCGGGACAGTGGAGCAATGGCAACGTCAGAGGAGGCTGGTTAGTAAGGAGGGAGGCAGGAGGGGTGGCTGGACGGGAGTGTGTAGTACAAGCAGGAAGGCAGAAGGGGTGACTGGATGAGATGAATGCTGGATGGTGCTCTCGGGGAATGTGATACAAGGCCGGTTGTCGGGAAATCACTTCAAATGCGAAACACTAAGGGGCCGATATATAATCGCTTAGGACAGGTGACGACCATAACTCCTGTTACTCTCTTTCTCTCTCCTCTATCCGATCCGAATCCATCTCGTTGCCGTCTTGAAGTTCCCCTTTGGTTGAAATTGGTCGCTGCTGTCTGGATTTTTTTCTTCCTTAATCGGTCGGGCTGTCAGACGGTACAGATGAGCTCTCTGCGGACCACTTTGCTCGGCCGTGCTCTGCTGCTCTCTGCTGCT